>JBBPCZ010000115.1:37912920-37924079 GCA_037974445.1 Brycinus macrolepidotus | reverse complement strand
TATTGGCTTCAGAGTAAAAATAGGCCACACCCGCTCTATAGTAATTGGCACGTAACATCAAAACGATTGCATGAATCTAAAATCCGCTTCAGTAACTTTTTGCGGCCGTAACCTTACGTGCCAGTAACCTTAATACTGGTCTATTTTATAGCCAATATACTGGTTAGGCAAAAGCAACTATGAATGCACACTCACACAGTAAACATACACAAACGACATGTGATGCATGTAAGGATGTGACTCCAGTACATTCAGAACAACACACATAAACATAAATGTGTTTAAAAATTTAAAATGCTGTGTATAGGGTATGGCATATTTATACCCACAGGTAGACTGGGATAACTTCAAAGAGTGGTCACTTTCTGAGAGCAACTGAACACATGCCTCAATTAGGTCAAAACGAAGAGTTGCTTTCCTCCCCCGGCTGCTCAATCATAACAGTAACGAGGTGGGTTAAGGAAAACCGCCTACAGGCTTCTTTTTTTCCTGGGCTTAAAGAAATGCTGTGTATATGTATGTGTGTGCATGTCTGAGTGGATTGTGTCCTTGCTATCAAGCACACAAACAGTGTTTCCCCCGTTACTGAGCCAATTACTGAGATAAAGTGGACTCTCACGAGTGGGAGATTCTGTCTCTCTCTCTCTCTCTCTCCTTCTCTCCCTCCCCCCAAATCCAACATGACACAAAGAAGCTGACAATTCCGTCAAACAGGCCATTATCATACTCACAATGCCTAGGCAGTGTGGGAGACCCAAAGTGTCTTATACAATCACACCAGCCCATTTATAGAGTGTTACACAAACCAACAAGGTCCTTTTCAATGTTTAATTTAAACTAACTCAAACACACCCACCCAGTACAGCACGATCACCTTATTTCAGCAGCATCATTAGGCCTTGTTTACCTAACGCCTCATAAATAAATAAGACTGCAATCCAGTGTAAATCCATGAGTGCAATCCAATGCAATAGCGAGTGTTTCTCTATCCATCAGTGCATCCATTTAGCCTTGAATCAAAAGTTCCTCCACTTTATGATAATACATCCCCCCAAGTCTAGGGCCTTGGTGATTTTTTTGACTCTTTTCCTCCTCATTGGTCAGCAAGGTGAAGTAGAGGCCCTGCAGTGGTCAGTATGATGAACGGTGAGGCCTCCCTGAGAGCGAGGTGACTCTGCACCAGAGCACAGGGAATCCTGCAGGAGTCCTGGAGCTGATTGGCCGTGGCACGTCCTGAGTGCCAGGCAGAGAAGGATGTGACAGTGTGAAGTGATGGACTCAGGGGAGGGATGAGAGAGGCAGTGCTACTAAATAAAGTCACAGGCCGTCTGTGTGTGTGTGTGTGTGTGTGTGTGTGTGTGTGTGTGTTTGTGTGTGTCCGTGTGTGTTCCTCAAGCTTCTGTTCTAGATTGGTGTTCAGAATAATGTTAGTTAGATTCCAACCCTTCAGTCCAAGGCCAACTGAGGAGAAAGAGCTAAGTGAATTAATTGAGTGAATAAAGTGAATAGGGAAGACAGGGCAATGGTCTGGCCCTGTGGGAGACAAAAGAGAAATATAACTGTTCTAATTGCAACTGCTGTACGGGCGCTCAGTTCAAAACAATGGGTTATGATTGAGACATCTGTTGCCGTGATACTAGCTTAGAACTGAATGTCTTCAAATTTTCCTTTCCTTCAGTTGCTTCAATTGTCTTTCAAACTTCAAAAAAGGAAGTCTGGATATCAAAGGCTGGTTTATCAGACCCAGAATAAGTCTAGGCCTAGAGTAAAGATGGTGAAGAAACAACACTGGCATTGCAATTTAGTCTAGTACCATGCCTGAGAAAACAGACCCAACTGTTTAATTATGCTGAATGACAGAATTGTGTGTATATGTGTATGTGTGCGTGTGTGTATATACACACACTGTACGACGTGGTAAGGTCGGCACTGTTTATTATTGTTTGCAGCCCACTTGACTCCTGACAGAGACAGAACGCGAGGGGGAGAGAGCGGGGTGTCATTAATCATGTTCTGGGGCTGGGTTCCGGCAGCAGGGGCAGACTCATCCACATCATCCATTTCCTGTCCGTCCCACCGCTCTGTACCACAATGATATGGGCTAGTGGACAATCTGCTGTCCATGCAAATGTACACTCCCCCACTAAGAAAAGGTCAATCAAACTGAAAAGTTCTTGGCTGACAAGGAGAAAAACTTACTTTTTGGCACTGTGGCATTGGTAAATGCAGATTTAATGATCATAATTTAAAGAGAGAGTTAAACATCTGCATGTGTATAAACAGCCTAATTTATCAATACCGTGCGTCATTTTCAGGATGGAGAATATGCAGAAGGACTGGAGATGCTTAACGTACCATAATGAAGAGAAGAATACTCGATCAGCTGTTCTTTTGAAAAGACTTTTCTTTATTAGGCTGATTTTAGCAGCTAGGGCGGTTAGTTAATAATTCATGTTTTAATATCTGCATGTTGGTCTTAATATTTGAAAAATGCATTCGTTTGGCTGAGAATCTTTTAAGTTTTCTTTAAACCTCTAAATTCATAATGGAGTACTACTGTACACAACTACACATGTTCATGGACACAGCACAACCACATCTGAAAAGTTTCAAGTGGGTCAGCCAGCTAGCTTGAATGCAGACTTCCAACCATTTTGCCTTCTATTTAAACTCCACAGTAAAAAAGCAGCTCTGATGCTGGGTGAGTAAAGACATGATTAAGTATGGGAAAAATGTATTAATAAAAATTACAGGTTAAACTGTAGTGTGACACAGGGCCTGTACTACATTGCAGCTAATCTAAAGCAGTTTGTAATCAGCAAGGGAAACATTATCTGTGTTGCACCACCCAGATGTGAGGCCTGCAACTACTGGCCAATTAACGATGATACTCTTCAAACCTGCATGGATATGAGCTGAGACTGACAACTATTGTGGGCCGGCGCTGAGCCTAAATATCCAATTGCACAACAGATGTTGCAGCATTTCACACTTTGTTAAACAAATATTTTACGAAGTTGAAAATAGAATGAGACAAGCCGCCAACGTGAAGGATGCAAGATACCTGTGGGCTGCCGCCTGTACAGATGGACTGACCACAGAGTTACATTTCTACGGTGAACTAACCTAATTCAATTGGACTTTGATGATGATTAGCAAAGTTATATGTTGACAGCGGTGATAAGAATTTGTTTACTTACAGGGGTAGCATTCTTTGATGGATTTTTTTATTTTTTATATATAATGAAATACAGCACAGAGGGATCTTAATTAGGGTGCCTAGGGTGGGAAAAGGCACAAAAATAATCATAATTCCTAAGGTTGGTTGTAAAAAGCCATCTTTCTTACATTAAATAAATAAATATAGTAATAAATGAATAGAAGCTCATTTCCCATACACACTGCCTTCTTGAATTAATTGCAATATTTTCTATTATAGGGGAGGATATTAGGAATCTAACATCTCTGGGAGTATTTCATACCAAAAAAGTAGTTTTGGAAGGATATGCCCTGCAACGTGTCAGCATTTTGCTCTGTGACAGGTCCCTCTGAAGGCTGTGGTTGTCAGAGAGACAGAGCAAGACATGGGGGAAGCTCCAGTCTGGCACCAGGCCCAGCACCCTGACCTGCACCGAGCTCTGCCCGAGGGAAGAGAATCACAGTACACGCCTGCCACACCAACCACTGCATTCAGCTTCCATTCTGTGCATGAGAACACTGCTCATTAGGAAATGAAAACGCACAGCTATTATCTGTGGAATACTCTTATAATTGGAGCACACTTCTGCTACATCTTGACTACATTATGTGTGCTCTTTTCATCCAACTCTTCCTTTATATTTATGTATCCAATACAGCTGAAGCCACCAACGGTATGAGGAACGATGTTTTAGGCTTAAAGCACCATTTAAGCAGCAAATCCATTGATAAAAATAAAATATCGCTTTTAGCAGTGCTGCAGTAAGCCTTAACTCCCAGATGGAAACACTGTGACTAGTTTGAATTATATGAGAGATCATTCTGGTCTTCCCTGAGAAAAGCAGAAGCAAAACATTACAGTGTACATCGGCACTGTGCTGGCAAAGTTCCTCTCTTTCATGTGCATGCTGCGGCACTGCAGGGGTAGCATGTCCTCCTGCAGCTTTCTTGCATCAAAAGCCCAACTGACCTCATTTTCTGGGCTCCTGCTGAGTTGTGCCTGCCTGCAGATGGTCAGACAGGGAGAATATATGTCCTGTTTCTATACACAGCATCTTTGTTTCATTGACTGCGGCAGACAATGTCATTTATAATTGCAGAGCACGTCTGCAGCAGGTGTGTGGGAGAATCTCAGGCGCTAAAGGGAAGTTACCATCATAATTTGCATTATTATTGTTATTATTAAAAGCTGGTATACTTTTAAATTCAACAATAAAACTTGAGCACACTCTTAAAAATAAAGATGTCAAAAAGGTTCTTCGAAGTGATTCGAAGAAGAACTTTTGGTTCCCTATAGAACCTTTAAAAGAACTATATCTGTAAAGGAATGTAAAGAACATTTTTTTAAAAGAACTTTCACATAATATAAAGTTTCTAAATCATTTTAAAGCAGTTGTAACTGAGTTAGTATTTAAGTCACATCTAACTTATGTAAGAAACTGAAAAGTTATACATGAATGGTCAACATCTACACAGTATTCATAATTCTGTGTTTATCAGCTAATTATTATTCTATGCAACAGTCTTACCATGTGAAATACTACAACTTATTATTACTTATATTTGACTTGTTCTAGTTATCTCTACATCTCAGTATTACTTAATATGACTTATCTCTATTATGTGCAATAACATACTCCTAACCACCATTTGTATTATTAGTAATTCACTTAACTGTAATGCTGGGTCTATAGTTTTTAAACTATTTGTGTATATAGCATAGTACATTTCATATTGAGTTTTTTCTGCTGAGTTTTTATTGGATTTATTTAGACTTTGTATTTTATATTGTTCCTGTCTCTGTGTTTTTGTGTGTCTGTGCGGTTTCCTCCAGGATCAATAAAGTTTTCTGATTCTGATTCTGATGAGTGTAAGACTGAAGCAAAGCCACACAGTGATTTTTATAACAATTTGGTTTACATTTGATTGTACAACCTGCAAGTACTGTCCCCCTGTCCCTTCAACATATTGGCGTGTTAGCACCTTTACACATTGGTCACTCTATGCCTTATGCATGAAAACCAACCCCAACCCTCATCAAACAGATATACCTTCCTCTCTCCATCTCCAACTCAAATCCCATACATGCCTGATTACGCTAATTAAATGATACTGAGGACAATACTGCACTGGCTCAGGTGTGGTGGATTAGAGTTAGAGCTGAACTCTCTAGATTTCCACAGGTAGGTGATCACTGATTTAAGCCACTGATTTAAAGACCCTGAGTAGCCCATCTAACCCCAGTGCAGTCTTATTATCTGGTGATCTCAGCAGTGTTAAGTACTACCTATGTGAAGTAGGAATACACAGCTTTTGGCTGGATATGTTGGATTTCACATTCATGGACATTTCAGAGTTTCAAGGACTTAGACTTTGATTTTATGTCCAAAATGCCCCTACAGTCCAACAAGTTTTATGCTTTGTGGAATAGTTTTATTTATTTATTTTGTGGCACACTTTTTCCTCCTTTCCTTTTTTGGACTTGAGATTTTCTTCTTCTTTGATATCATACTTGTTCTAGTACAGTTTGTTGTTTTGTCCTCTTTTGCTTCTATGATATCGCACACTCTTAGAACTATTTCCAATGAACATCCTAATTAACTGCCACACCCACTTCTGTTTCTATTCCAACTACTGTAACCCTTTTTCCCCTCACAAAAAGTAATTTGAATAAATACAAGCAAACATGAAAGTAGTAAAAAGATTTATTTGTTTCTAAAAAGTGTTTTGTGAGCACAGGTTTGATTTGTCCTCAATGCCACCACCCATCGAATGAGTTTTCACTCACAGCACACCTGCTATCACCTGCCCTGATAACAGTTTTTAAATATAATATCTCAGGTGCCCAGTTCTGTGCTGATGTGTTGGAAGCAGGAAAAATGCCAAAGGATCTGAGCAACTTCGACAAGGGCCAAATTGTGACAGCTAGACGACAGAGTCTTGAGGGGTGTTCCTGCTATGCAGTGGTTTGTACCTACCAGAAGTGGTCCAAAGAAGGACAACCGGTGACCCAGCAACAGGGTCATGGGCACCCAAAGGCTCATTGCTGTGCATGGGAAGTGAAGGCTAGTCTGTCTGGTTCAGTCCAATAGAAGAGCAACTGTAGCACAAACTGCTAAAAAAAGTTAATGCTGGCTATAATAGGTGTTAGAACACACAGTGTACTGCAGCTTGCTGCATACGGGGCGGCATAAAATGGTCATAGAGCCCCAGGGTCAGAGCAGTTTTGGCAGCATGGTGTGTGTGTGTGTGTGTGTGTGTGTGTGTGTGTGTGTGTGTGTGTGTGTGTGTGTGTGTGTGTGTGTGTGTGTATGTATGGGTCAAAGTTTTATCCTTCTGCTGGCAGTGCATGGCACGCAAAAACGATTAGCCAAAACTAGATCATTTGCATCCAAACCCATGATCAGACAGACCAAAAGTGACCACACCATCACAAGACCAATACATAAAGCTTTGTTCACTGAGAGACAGAAAAGCACTACATGCACAGATACAGCAAATGCTGAATAAAGAGGAAGTACCTCCAATCAGTAAAACTACTGTCAAAAGAAGGCTACATAGTAGAACAAGGAGCAGGCCCTAACCACTTCCCAGGACAGTAAACAAGGCAAGATGCTCGGCATGGGCTAAGACAAACATTCCATAGTAGATGACTGGGGAAAAGTCCTATTTGCTGATTAATACAAGTCAGAGATTTATGGCAGCAGTGGAAGGATTAATGTAAGGAGAAGAACAGGAGAGAGATTGATACGACAGTGTATCAAACCAGCAGTCAGGCCTGGTGGTGGGAAGATCTGACGCACTTATTGTGAAATCATGCTGGGATAACATCAATCAGATTTTGCACAAACTTGTAGAGTCCATGCAAGTTCAAATGCATGTAATCATTATAGTAAAAGGGGGACTTAGCAAATACTAAAACCTCTGACTCAAACTGTCATGCCAATTATATGATTTGTAAAGAAAAACACTGCATTAAATTTGAGCGGCCTCTGACTTTTGATCTACAGTCTTACATGTCCAAACTGTTTGCAAATACCAGAAAAATAATTACCTACAGAATATAACTTATCCCAATACCTCATATACATATAAGGTATTCAAATATTCTTTAAAATAAACTTTGTCATCACATAAATCAAAACCAAACATGGATATAAACGACCTTATGTGGAGGCTTTTCCTACATTCTAGAGCATTTAAATAAAATGAGAAAATCTAGTGGAAAAAAAAAAAGTTGGAGAAGAAAACAGGTCATTTCTTCGTAGAAGACATCTCATTTTACTCAATCATATCGGTGTCTGTTGGTGAGTTCTGGGTGTGTATGCTGAGGCACTGGTGTCAAAAAGAGGGATTGTATCATCTGTGCTGAGTCCTCCTCCCGTGTTCGCTGTTATTCATGCCATTCAAACAGCCTCCCCTCCAGTGGCTTGCTCAAGCTTGAAAGTGAAGGAAGGGAACCATGCAAAGCGTGTTTTTTCCTCTTCTCTTCCCTGCCATAAAACGCTGAGAGAGGGGCGATTAGTGTCTGCTGCCTCTCAGAAAGTTCCAGCCCGTGCACCAGGAGACGCAGAATGTTACCACTGCCTTGACAGACAGAAAGAAAGAAGAAACGCTTGTGAAGACGTGGAAGAAAACACATGACGGACTGCACATGAATGTACACTGAAGGCACACAGCTCTGCTCATGCCAAACAACCTTAATAGCTATTTTAAGATTCGCAACATTAAAGCATGTACATTAGGTTCAAATTCACACCTCCCCTCATTTAACTAGAAATGTAACGGCGGGTGTGAGCGAATTCTCTAAATAAACTTGATGAAGCGGTTCAGCGCAAGGCCCTGTGACATTGTGCAGTGCGGCCCAGAGTAATCTTTACTTAAATTAAGGTTTTCTCTGGCCAAAACTGTTCAGCGCTTCCACCAGTGCGAGTGACATCTCAGTCCATTACTCCTCGGCAAGTGGCAGGACATTAAAAGCCAGCAGGTGAGGAGACTCAGCCCAAAGCAGTAAACCAACAAGGACTGGTCAAGCTCCTTGGTGGGCTTCTCCTCCTGCTCCTTCATTACAGAGCAAGCCAGGCCTAATTAGCCAGACCCCATGCCGCCTGGTAATTACCCTCAGACACCATTTAACCCCCCAAAAAAAGAGAAAAGGAGCTTGAGAGATCAGTTACTCTTGCCTTGGAGGCTCCTTGCAACATTATGCCAACAGATGTCAGGCATGGCTACCACCAGCCTCACTGTAGCAGGGGGAGGCCGCCAGGACGGTGGCACTCGCAGACGAATGGAAATGCGCGCTCGCCTGGAGTTCCTCTTGCCGTTTATTTTTACGGTCATAACAGAGCAAAGTTAGGGCTTGGGGCGAGGTATCAGTGGGCAGCGGCAGTACAAGAGAAAAAGGGCACATTAAACAAAACCACATAAACACACAAAGCCAGCAACATAAATATAAACGGACAGCTTGGACCCTGGCACACAGATGGTCTCTTTAAGGGCATTTCATTTCACAGAGACCACCTGATGCCCTGAAACAGGGTCTGCTCAAGCCATCATAGTGACCTTTGAGCGGAGCAGGGCTTCCCAGCAGCCTAGTAAAAGTTCCTCCACACATCTGCCCCTCTTTGGCAGCCCACACCCTGCACTACATTCACCAACCAATTCAGCAAGATTGAGCTATCTCCACATACCAGCCCCATCTGTCGCCCTGTACATACGCAACGATGTGGGTGTTGGATAAAAGCATTTGCAGCGCTAAGGAGGAAATGATGAGACAATGCTCATGGATCACTATACAGAGCAATCCGCATGCAACTGCTCTGCAAAACAAAGCAAACCCATTGTGTGCAATTAAGAGGTTTAGATGAGGCTGTTGTAGCATAGCACCGGCAAATGTCCTTAAAAATAGCACAGCAAAGTCCGCGTAGCGACAACGCTGCAGGTTCAGTGATCAAGGTGACATCCCAATCGTAATGCTAATGCCATTGTATCATAAAGCAAACTAAACTTTTCTTCTCCTGACAGGCTAAACAGAAGTGTGCTTGTGTGGTATGTCGCCCCATACTTCAATATAATTTTACCATGCCATTTTATGTTCTATACAGAGTAATGCTAGTAATGAAATAACAGTAAAAGAAAAGGGTTCCAATGAAACTCAAATGGCAGTGAAATTGAGTGGGTGCTAAAACTGAACCACTCAATTCATTTCAGCCCAGGCCGAGAAGAAGTTCAGGCATACTAGCTGAAGTTTACGAATGAAGCCAAAAGCCAAGATCAAAGTCTTCTTTAACTGGAATCTTATCACACAATGTCTTTGTTCATAAAAGTGAAAGTCATTGTTATAATGAGACAAGCAGAGAAAAATGAATAGCAGATTACAATTCTTTTCCCTCTTCTTTTATATATCTAAAATATTTTATACATATTTATATTTTTATATTATATTTTTATATATTTATATATATGCATTCCTAAAGAGAAAAACAAACTGAATGTGACACAAGCTCTCCTATTTCAGACTAGCATTCACGTCAAAAAAGTGCTGAAGTGGAAAGAATCATCATGGCATTAGCACTTGACCTTCACACAAGTACAGTGAGAGAAATAAGGACTGCATTGCTCCTAAAGAGAGAGCAGACATCAAAAGGAGAAAAAAGAGGTGTTTGGAGTTGTTGCTGCATGGCAATTACTTAGAATAAAGCAGTATAAAAGTAAAGGGAAGAGAAAGAACTTTCCAAGTAAACAACTTCTATTGTATTATAGTCTTTATGAAGGAAGAAACTATGTTCAAACTTCTGCATTTATTACTGAAATACACAGCAGCACTGTGGTTACAGACACATACACACACATACACATACACACACACACACTAACATGACAGGATTAATTTTAGGGCTCATTGCTGAACAATGTGTATAAAAATAAGTAATGCTGCATTTTTATTCATGTCCTGTAAGGTGAGGCCTCCGAGGACTGGACTAGTTTGCCCATCACATCCCACAGATGCTCGATCAGATTGAGATCTGTGGAATTTGGAGGCCAAGCCAAGAACTTGAATTCTTTGTCATGCTTCTCAAACCATTCCAGAACAGTTTTAGCAGTGTGGCAGGGAACTTTATACAACTGAAAGAGGCCACTGCCATTAGAGAATACCGTTGCCATGAAGGACTGTACTCGGTCTGCAACAGTGTTCAGGTAAGTGGTACATGTCAAAGCAGCATCCACATAAAAGCCAGGACCCAAGGTTTCCCAGCAGAACGTTATCCAGAGCACTGCACTGCCTCCGCCAAATTGCCTTCTTCCCACAGTGCATCCATCTCCTCCCCGAGTAAATAATGCACACACACTTGGCCATCCACACAGAATAAAAGAAACAATTCATGACACAAGCCATCTTCTTCCATTGCACCGTCGTCCAGTTCTGGACTCACGTTCACGTTCCTATAGTAGACGTGGTCAGCATGGGCACTCTGACCGGTCTGCGGCTAAGCATGCTCCATAAGCAGCACGAAGAAATGGACTGTGTGTTCTAACATAGCCAGCATTAACCTTTTCAGTTTTTTGGGCTACAGTAGCTCTTCAGTGGGTTTGGAGCAGATGGGTTAGTCTTCACCCCTAGGTGTATCATTGAGCCTCGAGTTCCCTTGGCCCTGTCACTGGTTCACTGGTTCTCTTTCACTGAACCACTTTTGGTGGGTATTATCCACTACATATTGGTATAAACCAGTACTCTAGCCATCACAGTCTTGTCAAAGTCACTCAGATACTCACGCATTTTTCTTGCTTTCCAACACAGCTTCAGGAACTGACTGCTCATTCACTGCCTAATATATCTCACCTCTCACTAGGTGCCATTGTAACATGACAATTAATTCCTATATTCACACACACACACAAACACACACACACACACACACACACACACACACATACACACACACACACACACACACACACAC
>JBBPCZ010000115.1:37889170-37901690 GCA_037974445.1 Brycinus macrolepidotus | reverse complement strand
AGGGAGCAGATGAAAAGAACAAGACAAGACAAGCTTTCGAAGTAATTAAACCCAAGACCTTGCTCCATTCTAACTTCACAGGTGTCTAAAACAGAAGTGAAACACACCACTGGTCTCTAACTCAACTTTATCTAATAATTTTCGTCTTCACAGTAAAGCTGCTGTGTAAATATTCCAATCAGAGAAGTCCCTGCTCAACCAGATTTCCAGCCCTCTCTTGATCAATAAGGGCAGAGCAACGTAACCTGCAACGAATGCACCTTGACAAGGCCACATTCCCCAAGGTCTAGCCCAGCGGTGCAGTGCAATTATAGCAGCATAACTCACAATGACAAACGGCTGCCCAGAATGCAATGTGTGGAGATACCCCGTTATGAAGCTCTACTCATACTAGAGATGCAGAGATATCTGATCGGCGTGGAGGTATCTGAGAATCAAAATCTTCCGCACGCCATTCATGCAGCCCACTAATGTCTCACTTAGGGTCCACTCCAATCTGTAAAAGAACATTTTGCAGATGCCATTTGTATATCTTTAACAGAGGACGTAATGTACAGTGGACTGCGATAAATCATTTTAACTCCAGGGCCTAGAGTATAACTGCACATTTAAATCCTGGTTATACCCCCCCAAAATTGCATTGCTAGCTGGCAGCCCTGCCATCCATATAACAGAACATTCATTTAAAAATGATCAAAGAATTTCTCCTACATTTCGTTTGACATCTGAAAACAGCTAAGGTCAGGTCTGAATAAGTAGAGTTCTGGCAAAGCCACCAATACCTGCCTTCACTGTAATAGGTCAGATATATTTATATTAAAAAGCTGCAGCAGATTTTGATATGCATTAATGTAATTCCGTTTAAGGGCCACTGTGCCTCAGAACATTTTGACATTCATGTTTAAATCCTACAATATCTGTAAAATTTGTATTCCCAGATGAGAAGCTGACAGTGTAACAGCCTGGTCAAAGATTTCAATATCTATTGGAAATGACACAAATTTGCCACATATTTAACCCGACACTGGAAAGTAACTACGGTCAGTTTCGAGGAAAGAGAGCTATACCATAGCTGGCAATACCTGCCTCTGATCTTGCTGCTTAGATATTCCTTTTCCCCCTGCTAATGACCCTTCTTTCATGACTGATTCTGCCAGTAATGCATTTTTGCAATGGATATGCCTCATTTTTTAGTGGCCAAGCATGAATATCATGAATGGGTAGCATGCTGCTTTTACACGTTGGGGATGTTTTTGGTGAGGGTTTTTTAATTTCACAGTACATTAAATCTTATACAACACAGGCGTGAGTAAATAGTTTTGTGCAATACCCCCTCTGTTGGTTATCTAAAAAGTCAGACCTATCATAAAAATCCCAGTTAGATTTGTTTATGCATGGGAGGGTGACATTTTATCTTTGACAAAGAGGCTTGACTCCCATTGACGTGATTCTGCTTCTTTTTCTCTATCTGTCTGTAACCTCTGACGAGATCCGTAATTAATAACGTACAAGAACTACACTCCCAATTATCAGTACGGATCCATCATTGTATCATAACCTATCCAATCCACGATACTTGCTACTGCATACAGTCTGAAGTTCTATAGGTCAAACACTTCCCTAAAGAAAAAAAAAAGAGATGTCACCAAATGCCATTTAGTGCTTGTATTAGTGAGCTCCCTGAAACATTGTTTATCAGAGGGCTAACAGAGATGGTGATGATATTGACACACCACGCCAGAGATAAGCCACTTCACATCCTCATTGATCAGTGCTTCTGACAATCATCTGGAGACAAACACCGACTACTCTGTCCTGACAAAGGCATTGTATAGTTGCACAAACTCATGCACACACACATACACCTGTGACCTCTGAGAGTTGCTGGGGCATTTTAACCAAACTTTTCACTGAGTTTGCTCTATGACACATATACACTCATTATAAAAGATATGTCAGACTGCAGTCCAGTAAAAGTGGACAGATTGAACAGTGTGGGTGATAGAGACAAAAACTTCTATCATGGTTTATGTAACTTTATATGACAGTAATAATTTACACCATTATTTGGAAATCCAACTTAAAATATGAATGTTGCAGGTACATGTATAAAGTGGTTCTACTGTGATGCTGCCACCACAGATTCACTGATTAATTTGTAGGAAACTGGAAAACTAGCATCCAGGGTGGCAATCTCAGGCAGATACCGAATTAATATTAATATTACTTATTACTAAGGTTGAGTTTATAGCATTTCTGGCTTATAAATTCTACTGTACTGGCTATTTCTGAAGAAAAATCAAATTAATTGGACAAGTGATTCCAGATGTTTTAATGCTAGTGTATGTTCAGTTGAAATGGTTTCTATATAAATAGCTATGTGGCTATTTGTATTTAATGTAGTGAATTAACAAATTACTTGAAACTAATATGTTGTATTTGGAAGTGATGGTATGAGATTTTGATGTTACAGTTATTGTCACAGGAATGTTTCCAATTCATTTTTTACTGGAGGGACAAAAGACAAAGTATCAGCATAACTGACCCCATTAAAAAAGTTTTAATACTGTAAGATTTTACAGCTTTTATATTGTAATGCTGAGATCCTGAGATCAGTCCCACCCACTTGATCTGTGACACACAGCCTAAATAATCTACTTCAGTAGAAACATTACAGCCATGTCCACTGGTGGATAAATTTCTTCTGTCATGGAGTAGTCATACCTATTAACCCTTACCATAGATCATTCACAGATGTTAACCTTACAGTCCAATACTTTCACTTTTCTCACCCACAAGAAGTGTTTAACTGATTCTCTAACCAAAGTTTGTGCTAGGTATTTTAGGCACGCTCACTGCAAAATAGAGAGTTGATTCCAGGTTGATGTAGCATATCCAAGTGATGACCAAGAGTCAGGCGCTGCATACTAATGCTGTTTATGTTGCTTTCAACTTGTGTTCTTCATTTATATGGTCATGTGACATTCTTTCAGGCCTAAAGACCGAAAATCTTCCTTCCAGGAAAAAGATTAAATCTTTGATTTTTTTCCCCCCACTCTGATTAAAATATATTTTAGTCCAAAAAAGAATGCTGTACAGGGGGTCCTTGGGTTACGACACAGTTCCGTTCCTACGACAGTAACGTAACCCAAATTTTGGTGTCGAAACACACCCTAGCACTTACCTATCCTAACACAGTTGTAAAATCATAATCTAGAACATAAAAACACAACTAAGCCACAGAAAAAGGAAAAGGACGCTAACTCCCTCACTCATACGCTGCGTTACTGCGTATTCTGCCGCCACGTGCAACCAAACTAGTTTGCCCACATAGTCCGTAAGTACGACACTAACGGCGTAAGCCAAAACACTCATGTCTCAATTTTTTAAAGTTTTTATGGGAGTGAGCGTCGTAATCTCGAAACGTCATACGTCGAGACTGTAGCAACCCGAATACAGAAAAATTGCAAGTAGCAAAATAACAATGATTATCTGCGTTCCTCATTCATGACAGTTCACTGTATTCCAGATGGACACTCAAACAAAGAACCTATAGACAATCTCCTGGTCAGTACATGCTGCTCTGCTGCCACTGTTTCGGTCTGCTTCCACACCTTGGCAGAGAAGAGCACCACAACCTCGCCCGACCCGCAAGCAGCCACCAGCATATTAGTATTGGGAACCACACCAATCTCTGTCAATTACGCTGCCGTTTCTTTCCCCTTCTAACCAGCTCAGAATTGAATAAAGGGGTAATCATCAATTTAAAGTGCCCTAAACCAGCCCTTCCCTATTCAGAGAGTGCCAAAGTTCTACATTTCATAATGGCTGTCTCTCAATAATAAACAAGAGAAATAAATTAGATTCTGGGGTGCAAGTACATTTATGCAATTTCATTATGTCCCTCCTGTGCTGGGCCACTTTCACCCTCCGACGCAAAAAAAAGAGCTCTCAGCAAGATTCATGCAGAATAAATGAAATAGTTTAACACCATAACAAGCAGAATAAAAGGCCCAGAGCAATGTCACACTTCGACTCGTACTTTCTCTTATCTAATAGCACGCAAAGCACAACATGTACGCGTACCAGACATTTTCGGACTACCGCTCCCATGTCTGGCTAATGCAACTGTGACCATAAAGTCACACAACGCAATACTGCCTTTTAGAAGAGTCCTCCGAGTTTCAGTGTAGCATAATATTCACACCAGGTAAAGCAGAAAAACCTATCAATTATTTTTCAACAAGGAAGAGCCCTTATAATATATACTAAATAGCCTTAACTTAAATAATTACGAGATGAAGAAAACGGCCTAGATATTGCAGTGAGCACTTATAAACAGAGAGACTTCAGAGAGATTTTTTCTGTTAGTCGAGTTGTCAAGAGTGCTAAAACACTAATTAACGGCACGCAGTAACTGAGCTGAAGAAACCATGTGCTGTTCTAACTGATAACAGTCGTCAAAAAGGTCAAACAGGCTGACAAAAAGAGCAATGTGCGAGCAGGCAAATGTCCTGCAACAGTGTGAATGAGTCAGAGGTGTCCTTGGTTGTGGTCTTTCACCATGCAGCTCCACTCAATTGGATTTAGCACAAAATTAATTTCGCTGTGCACAATTTTTCAGCGTTTCTGTGGATCATTAACAGCGAAGTCCATTTTCCTCTTGAGCACTGCTGGGCGGGTTTTCGCTGCAGACAACATTTGAACCTTTAAAAAAAAACTGAATAACAAAAGAACTTAGTGACTTCTAAAGAGCAATTCTACTTAATGCATCTAAATAACCTGAAAATGCCAAACCACTCAAAACAAAACACAAAGACACAAGCATACTTACACACACTTAGACTGATTAAATCAGTAATCAAAAAATCTATTGATTTTGATCCTTTTATTTCATATACATGACATTTGCAACTATAAACATACTTTTTGATACACACACACACTCAGACTGTGAAATAAACATGATAAACATATGTTTAATCTCTAAAGCTATACAAATGTATTGTTCTAGAAGCCAAACACAACCCTATAAAGAGCTGTTGCCGATTAAATCAGTAATTAAACAATCTATTGATTTTATTTCATAGACATATTTGCAACGATAAACATATTTGTGATACCCAGCTGATGTGGGTTACTTTATTTTCAGTGATGCTGTGAAGGTCTGTTTAGACCGACCACAATTTTATAACGACCTGAGGATCCCCTGCTTACCATTCCCACTTCAAATAATCACTTAGTCAATTCAGATTCAATTCAATTGAGATCAGATCAGACTCAACTGAGAACTTATGGTTTAAACGATTCATATGTTTTAACTGAGTCATTGATTTTCATATTGTAACAGCTTCAATGCATATTGTATGCAATGACATTGCAAAATATGTTTTGCACCCTCAAATCTATGCAACGTAGCACAAATATTATGTTCAGTTTCTTAAATCGTTTTTTTGCTCTACAGCAATATATAAACGTACATGTGCACTACAGAATTTGATACAGTCCGTAATTGGTCCTTGGTTTGGATGTACCATTCTAGAAAAAGGTAACTGGTATTAATTCTGTACATTATGTGGAGATTCTTTACAAGGGTTCTCACACATCTGATTTACAAAAGTGGCTCATTACAGAAGCACTCACTGAAAAGTTCTTTAGGGAACCAAAAGTATTTATTTTATTGCATCATGCCAAAGAACATTTTAAGTCATAACTATGGCTATAACTGTATGATATATCTTGAACCAGTGATCTTTTAGCTCAAACTGCATCTCAACACAAAAAACAATCCAACCTGGTCTCACTAACACACAAGAGTGCTTTGTCAGAGCCTGTAAACAGACATCACATGTCGTGCCTTTTGCTCTAGATTACTGAAGGGCAGGTTGACCTCCACTGAGAGCCGAGAGGAAGCCTGTGCACCATCCTCTGGGTCACTCCATTTTGGTCATATTGCGCAGCAGAACAACTTTGGGGCTTCCAGTGTGCTCGTGGGACAGCCAGCCTGAATGGCTGTAATTGTGTTGGCCTTGCGTAGCACCACTCCACTCCGGCACCAGAGGAGCTGTTTGCTGTCTCGGCTGGGGAGGAGATCCAACAATGGCCAGACTGCCTGACTGACACATCAAAAAGTTCTCCGCCTCCCTTCTCCCCTAGTCTGAGCAGGCTGGCTCCGAAGGGACTTCCCCCATAATCCCTGCCTCTCTGAAAGGATGTTTAATCAAGCCCTGATTAGCGAGACGCTGCTAAACGTCACTGGAGCATTGTACCATCACCACTCTCCTGAGCAGGATATACAGGGAAAAAAAAGAAAAGAAAAAACGCAGATGAAAGGGGGGGAAGACGACCTTCTTTATTATGAGGCTCCCTGCTCCTATTTGACTGTGGCTTGAATTATTTATTTGTTTTCTCCTTCTTGCCCATCCTCCTCATTAAGTCAGCCCCCCTTTCTCCATTGCTGCCCCCCCTCCCCCCCCCGACATTCCTCCCAATTCCTCTCACACATGCATGTTAAAAAAATTTCAAGGATAAAATCTTCAGGCCTCTTTATCTTTATTTAGCTCCTTTAACCCACTTTCATTTCTTTATTCTGATTTTTTCAGTTATGAGTAGTGTTTTCCGGTTCCAGCCCAATGAATTATACATCACACAACGCTTTCTATATGTAGGGGGGATTTAATGCAAAGACTTTGTTTCCTGGTCGTGAGTGTTTGAGAAGAGGAGCCATCAGACTGGACAAACTATAGGAATGGAAGAAGCGCTACAGCTACTCTGACCTCCCCTGCATGTCCTGTGGCTATTCCTCACTCTCCCAGTGTCTAGCTTCAAGGAGCTTCAAAGAAAAAAAAACACTTTTCAGGTCTCATCACAGCTGTAGAGACTGGATAGCTCTTTTAAAGAAATTTCTCTGCTGAAGTTAGACAGCCATAAACCAGTGGCTACCAACCCTATTCCCTGCTCAAACGCACTAGATCCAGCTAACTGGCTAATTTATAAGGCCTTCTTGAATTAACGTACACAGGTTAAGCCAAAGAACAGCTAATACAATTATACGCTATATGGACAAAAGAATTGGGACACACCTGTTTTTCAGGGTTTGGGCTAAGCCCCCTACTGCCAATCTTCATGCTGGGCAATCTTAATGCTTCAGAATACCAAGACATTTTGGACAATGCCATGCTTCCAAAACTGGACACAGTTTGAGGAAGGCCCCAGTGCATAAAGCAAGGTCCATAAAGACATGGTTGGATGAGTTTTGGTGTGGAAGAACTTGACAGGCCCGCATACTGACCTCAACCCCATCCAACACCTTTGAGGTGAACAGGATTGCGAGTCAGGCCTTCTCATCCAACATCAGTGCCTGACCTCATGCTCTACAGAATGAATGGGCACAAATTCCCAAAGAAACTCCAAAATCTTGAGGAAAGCCTTCCAAGACCGACTCCATATTAAAGTCTGTCTATTTGAATGCAAAATCATTAATGTCCCTGTTGGTGTAATGATCAGGCTTCACAATATATTTCTCCATATAGGGTATGTACCTGTTAACATCATAGGTCATGCCACAATAGGCTTTTCAGAATATTTGTCTGTTTCAGGTATGTGAGCCACATCAACAACCTGCCGCATCTTAAAGACAGTGCAGTGGTGAATAATTAAAAGATAGAGATTCTCAGTGCCCTGAAAACAGTAGTATCATATTTTTCTATGTATACATCTGCCAATGTCAATAAGACACATAAACATTAAGGATTCAGGGCCAAGATCAGATGTAGCAGATGTTTATTTAAAACATGCAATCGGGCAGTTTATCCTTTTGATTTTGGTAGATCTGTGTCATAATTTAACAAAGTAAATAACATGAGGCAGGTAAGAGCACTCATGCTGTATTTGGATGTTGCTGGTACACCTACCCCAAATAGATACAGCGTGTTTATGGATGACTCATTCAGCTAAATAGTCAGACACCTCTTAATTTCGGAACATTTTATTAGACACACGGTATTTAAATATGCAACATTTTTTTGCATTTATGACTTCTAAAACGCCAGTTCAGCCCATCACAGAGCGCCTCATGTTATTCTGGTTGCGACTTTGTCAAACAGAAAGTACTGGAGCCGTGCTTGTGTTTTCATGTGTTTATTTAGACCAGACAAAAAAATTGGCCACTGGCTGACAGGAATTAAGAATCAGGATCAGCCATAAAAATTCATGATAGGTGCCTCTGGTTTGAACATGTATAAAAAGTGGAAATTAGGATCTAGCTGAATTTGCATTACAAAGAAGCATTATTTCTGTAGGTTTACAAATGCAGTAAAATGAATCAAATGCAGATATTTCTGCACAGTAGCCCAGGGTCACCTAAATATTCTGCTCTTCTGGAGTACAATAAATGATCCTCAAGCATTAGTTTGAAATATCAGTGAAACAACAGTAGGTACCACAAAAGCACACTTACCCAGTATACAGTAACTACCGTAACAGCATAGTAGAATCTGATTGAATGTCAAACTGTTGTAACATTTATTTATTCATTTATTTTAACAACTGCTTGATTTTTCCTCAGATTTCTTCTTAAAAAGCTTAAAAAGGAATTAAACCAAAATTACCAACTTAACCTTATTTAACAACCCACTGTTTTAATATGTATTTTATATAACATTTATATATTTACATTTACATTTACGGAATTTGGCAGACGCCCTTATCCAGAGCGACTTACGATCATTAGTTACAGGGACAGTCCCCCTGGAGCAACTGAGGGTTAAGTGTCTTGCTCAAGGACACAATGGTAGAAATTGTGACCTGCAACTTCGTGGTCATCGGGTTCACAGGCAAGGATTTCACCCACTAGGCTACTACCACTCAACACTGTGATGTATTTTTTTTAAATAAAATGTGTTCCACAACCAGGGGTGAGGATACATGTGCTAAAGAGAAGGGCATAATAATATAAAAATAAGTACATTATCATGAGAGAATATTTAATTGATTATGAACCTTAAAAAGAAAGCATACTGGCTAAACATTTCTGCGGCCTGCTGTGAGTGTGTGAACGGGACCTGGGTATCGAACATAGGCCAACTAGTGCCGGCTGTCGCTCAAAGCCAGGCTCTAGACATGCTCAGGCACAGAGCACGGTGACAGCTCAGTTTAAAAGCGGAACAGTAACCAGAGGCTGTGTGAAAGAGAGGCCTCTCCGTACAGCACAGATCACCAGGGGGGTGGGGGGATGTGGTATGGGGGGGGGATTCAAATCCTTTCTCCTCACAATTCAATTCTTCAAGGTGTGTCCTTTATCTGCAGCAATTTCCAAAGGCTCAAGAACTCTCCTCCCTGATGAATGAAATGCTTTCGAGAGGTGTCATCGGCGCAGCTCCAAGGCCACTGCATCCCATCCTGTTCTCTTTGTTTATTTTCCCATCTCCTTTCTTTCCTTTTCGCTCCTTTGCCTTGTCCACCCGCAGACAGGAGCACACCATGCACAATGGGAAACAAGCGCCCCAGAGCAAGGCAAGGCAAGCTTCTGGGTGATAATGGTTTCAATTAAACCTATTGTTCAACCACAACAGTGCACAAAGGAAACTGATGATAAAAATGCAGATGAACAAGAACAAAGGAAACACACATCAACAGAACAGTAACCTGCATTCCATATTTGTTAATTTATCATTAAAGTTTCAATGTGTTCAAGCTGACCAGGGTTTCTTACTTTAAGTTATTTTTTTTACAGTCCACTTTACCCATCCTTTGCTGACATGAATAAGAACATAAAATTTAATATCTTCTATTATGTGAAAAGGTCTCAAAAATGAAATAAAGGAAAATATTACAGCACGTTCTACATGTCAGTCTACTACTTTGTATCAAGAAACATCAAACTCAAGGTGTGTTTATTAAAAGAATGACAAACACATCTTGTTTGGCTTCAGTGTATTAGTGCTAGATGTATCCAGAGCCAGCTGTGTTGCAACATCTAACACAATGTCTACATATGTATGGACAGCCAAACAGCAAAGAAGACCACTGACAGTCATTCACCAATTAAAGCAATAGCCAGGGGACTGCAGTGGTGAGCACACATTGGTACACACACTCAACATGTACTGACACCCCCCAATTCCTGCAATACACTGCACTGACAGTACATTTGTTTTAGGAATTACATTACAGGGAAAGAGCAAACGAGCAAGCAAGAGAGAGAGAGAGAGAGAAAAAGAGAGAGAGAGAGAAAGATAAAGAGAAATGTGTGTGCATGAATGAGTGAGCAAGTGAGAGTCTGAGAGACAAATGCATGGGTGTGTGAGACAGAAGGGTGTGTCAGAGTGTGTGAGTGAGTGAGTGAGTGAGAGAGTGAGGGAGGAGAGAGAACAAGTGAGAAAGTGAGGAAGAGAATAAGTGAGTGAGAGTAAGTGACAATGAGTGAGTAAAGGAGTTAGTGAGAGAGGGAGTGCACGAGTGAGTGAGATAGGGAGTGAGTGAGTGAATGAGTGAGAGTGAGTGAGCGTATGAGTTAGTGAGAGAAGGAGTGAAGGAGAGAGTGATGGAGCGAATGAAAGAAGAAGGGAGTGTGAGAGTGAGAGAGTAAGGAAAGGAGTGAGTGAAAAACAGAACAATGTAACAGAGGAGGATGAAAGTGTGTGTGCATCCATGAGGGAACAGGGCAGGGAAGAAAATGAATATGTGGGTTTGTGACAGAGAGAGGGAGAAAGAATGTAGAGAGACAGAGACTGAGAGAGAGAGAGACAGAGAGAGAGAGAGAGAGAGAGAGAGAGAGAGAGAGAGAGAGAGAGAGAAAGAGAAAGAGTGAGTGAGAGTGTCTGAGAGTGAGAGTGTTTTGTGTGTGTGTGTGGCCAGCTGTCTCCGGCTATCCCCTGAGAATCCTCCGTGTACACCTGCTATCTTACGAGACCAGGTGGGAGACAGAGACTGAGTCACAGGCTGACAGGACGACACGCACAAGACAAAGTAGGGTCCACCTCTCTCCTCCACCCCTGGCCAAGCCGTGTGTGAATAACACACCAGCCTCCTCGCAGAACGTATCACGTAAGGTAGTGAGCGAAGTGCTGCCATCGCCCTACAAACAACATATCACCAAACATTTCACACAGTAATTTGGTCAGTTCTGAGGAACGCTCTGAAGGATTACAGTTGAGCATGTCACTGCACATTTCCCACATAACGCCTAAGCTAGATCTAAAGGCCAGTAGCCAGAAAGAAATGCTGTCAGGACACTGTACTGTTACAAAATCGAGAGGCAGAGGAATTCAACATGCGTGCATGAATGCAATGCTGAACACCGCTTTAGTTGTAAGCTTCTTAGCACTCTGAAATCAATGAACTGATTCCTGAGGTATTATGAATGCAAAGCCAATGTAAAATTAAGTGAGGAAAACAAATCTGATGGCAGATTTACCTTTTCATCTGTCAAGAGGCTTCGTAAGCTCACTTGCTCAACCACAAGATTCTCTGTTCCAGACTTAAACCGAGTCCGCGATCAGCAATAATTCTCCTAAGAATTGCTGACATTAGCCTGAGAAAGATTAACAAATGATTAAGCGGATCTGCTCTATTATCACATGATAAGACTTGGCAGAGCCCAAAAGCTCCATCATGCATACAGTAACTCAGAGAGTAAAATGGTTTTGTGAAACCATCTCAAAAAGCATCCTCCATTCAAACTAACTTCAACATTGCAATAATGACCATTGTTTTTTTTCTCCTGTTTTACTGACACTGCTGAAACGTCCATTACTAGAAGTCCCACTGGCAGCTGATGCTCAACACTGAGCTTTCAGCGTCAACTTTCAAATCCATTCTACTTTCAGTTTCAGAAATGGCAACAAATATTTAAGACAGACAGACACACGCACACACACATATACACACTCTCAGAGCCCAATACTAATTAAAATCTTCCGATTCAAGGACTCTTTTGATTGACCGTAATGGTTTAGTAATCTTGTCGCTGTGCCTTGACCTACTCTGTCGCTGTGCACGATTTATGGCACCCAATTACAATTTGTATAAGCCTTGCCAGGCGAGTGGACCCAAGCGAGAGAGCGCTAGGCCTTTTGAGGCCTCATAATGTGCTTTTAACACAGATTCAGCCAGCTCTGCCCTTCGGTTCCTCATTCTTCTGCTCCTTCCATCTTTTTGAGTCACAAAGATGGTCATTCCTGGTGCTCGAAGTGATTCCTGCATTGTTTTGTTGCTCTCCTGCTTTCCTTGATATCAAATACCAAAAGATTACTTATCTAACATTTCCAGTACTGTGTAAAACTGTTCTCTTTGGTGTAATCTTAAGAGAAGAAAAATAGTCCAATCAAATCAAGCTATGTCAGATTTAGTATATAGCATCAGTACTCAGAAAACATGTGTTCATAAACTTTATTAATGCAAATAAAGAATGCTTCATTTAAATACATTTACATAATTTTCCCACTTCAAGATTCAAGATTCTTTATTTGTCACATGCATAGTCATACAAGTACAACACACAGTGAAATGTATCCTGAAC
>JBBPCZ010000115.1:37847025-37889070 GCA_037974445.1 Brycinus macrolepidotus | reverse complement strand
ATATATATACACACACACACACACACACACACACACACACACATATATATATATATATATATATATATATATACACACTACCTCTCTTTACACACACAAACACGTGCGCGCGCAAACACACACACACACACACACACACACACACACACACACACACACACACATTATACAGTGTACTTTATGGTGTGTAAGGCAACACTGTAGTTGGATTCACTGATGTTTTATTTTCAGCTTCATTCAAATTGCCAAGGATTAAACACAGGAGAGAGTCAACACACATAAATGAAACTACAGCTGCAGCCTCATCTCAATTAAAGCAAACCTGAACATTTCTGCTGCCGTTTGTGATGCCTCTGAGCCAATTTGAGCCATTCCAGGCCCAGGGATGCAGGAGCATGCTGGGTAGTTTGCGAGAAGTCAATCTTGATCAGTGTAACTGCCAGAGCCAGGCTGCCAGGGGTGAGGGTGAGCCTTGCGCCCAATTCTGACACAGATAGCACTTGTCAGCCAAAAGTAAGTGCATCCTCATCCCTCTGTATTTGACTTGCATAATCAGTAACCCTGAAAACACTGCTGCAAACTGGGACACTGCATTGGAAAGCATACATACAGTTCTCACTGTAAGCTGGTCAGCCCCCAAAAGCCCTTCTTGGCAGTATAAGTCAGCGCCCTGAAGATAATGAAAAACTTTTTACACAAACACAAATGACACACCATCCATAACTGTTTGATCTTCAACTTTCTCTGTAAATAGTAATAAAACTACAGGTGTGCCTAAAATGATGAACAGGGAACACTCTGTGAGAACATAAATAACAATACAAATGCTCAGCCCCAGGGCTACGAAGGCCTCCAGTATATCAGAAAAAACGAACACAAGTAGAAAATTCTCTTGCCAGTATAACCTCCACTTTTGGTTTTCAAGTACAATCCCTAAAACCATTTTACATTGATCAGATATTAACATTAAAACCCTTGACAGATGAAGTGAATAACACTGATTATCTTGTTACAATGGTACCTGTCAAGGGGTGGGATATATTACTCAACAAGTGAGTCAGTCCTTGAAGCTCATGCGTTGGAAGCAGGAAAAATGGGTGAGCAAAAGTATCTGAGTGACTTTGACAAGGGTCAAATTGTGATGGCTGGACAACTGGGTCAGAGCTTCTCCAGGTCTTGTGTGGTGTTTTCAGGTTGCAGCTTCTAGTGCCAACCTAAAATGGTCCAAAGAAGGACAACCGGTGAACTAGTAATAGGGTCATGGGTGCCCACGGCTCATTGATGTGAATGGGGAGCAAAGGCTAGCAAAGGCTAGCCAGTTTGGTATGATCTCACAGAAGTGCTACTAAAAAACTTGCTGAAAAATGTTCAGGCTGGCTATCATAGAAAGGTGTCAGAGCACACACTGCATCACAGCTTGCAGCATAGCTGTAGACTGGTTAGAGTGCCCATGCTGAACCCTGTCCACTGCCAAAAGTGGACACATGAGCATCAGAACTGGACTATGGCACGATGAAAGAAGGTGGCCTAGCCTGATAAATGACGTTTTCTTTTACATTATCATCATTACTAATGTGCTGTGGACGACCGTGTGTGTTGCTTGCCTCTGGAAGAGGTGGCACCAGGATGCACCATGGAAAGAAGGCAAGCTGGTGGAGGCAGTGTCATGTTCTGGGGAATGTTCTACTGGGAAACCTTGCATCCCAGTATTTATGTACATGTTTCTTTGACAGGTACAACCTAGCTAAACATTCTTGCAGGCCATTGCAAAGGCATTCCCTAATGCCAGTGGCCTCTTTCAGCGTGATGATGCGCCCTGACCACAAAGAAATCTCAAGAATGGTTAGATAAACACGATAAAGAGATCAAGTTGCTGATCTCAAGTTGTTGAGCACCTCTGGGATGTGCAGGACAAACCAGTCCACTTCATGAACTTACAGGACTTAAAGGCTCTGATGGTAACATCTTGGTGCCAAATACCACAGCACACATTCAGAAGTTTTGTTGAACCCATGCCTTCATGAGTCAGAGCAGCACAAGAGGGATCTACACAGTATTAGGCAGAAGGTTTTAATGTTATGGCTGATTGATGTATAGTAATCCTATTAGCAAACACAGTGTTAAAATTGTATTCTGGGGGGAAGACAGAAACACACATGTTACAACAAAAGGGCAAAACTTTTTTCCCTGTTTCTTACAAGGAAATTCCTCTCTAACTCCCCTCTAAATCACTATTTTCTAATAAAAGGAGGCTTCTCAGGTTACTTCATGACATTTTATTAGACATATGTAAGATTTAAAAGTAGTCAGAGACATAATGTCTACAACATTATAATATAACGGCTTCATTTGCTATCCAAAATGACCAGTGAACCTACATGTGTCTTCTGAGTTTTCATATGTAATTTTGATAATGAGAAAACAAATGGATCTAAAAATGTCTTTTAAAACACAATTAAATACTAAGAGCACTAGGCTACTGCAAGTAAAACAGTGTTCCAGGTATCAGATAGCATACTCAAAAACATTTTGTGCCATAACGTCATATGAGCAAGATTTAAGGGGCATTAAACAGGACATCTGGTTCTTTCAACCACCACTGTGAACAGTTCTGACTCTGCAGGCTTCTCTGTAATGGTGCATT
Organism: Brycinus macrolepidotus; assembly: GCA_037974445.1. Taxonomy (NCBI): domain Eukaryota; kingdom Metazoa; phylum Chordata; class Actinopteri; order Characiformes; family Alestidae; genus Brycinus; species Brycinus macrolepidotus. The sequence continues at coordinate 37,886,426 of JBBPCZ010000115.1, read as the reverse complement.
TCACACGAAACCACACTGAAAGACTCTGGTTTTGTCTCAATTATTACATTATACAGTTATTTAAAAAATTGAACCTATACATTTAGTCAGTTATAAATTAAAACGAAAAAAAACGTAGTCTACTTGCATATAAATAGCAAAGCAATAATAGCCCATGCTGTATCACAGACAAAATCACTTCAGAATAACTGAAGCCTATTGCAGTTAAGCTGAGCAATTAGATATGGGATGTTTTTCCACAGTTCTCATTGTCCGTTAGCACTCCATGCCACGGAGAGTGAACGTAACAATTAAGTGAAAATGAGCGGTAACGCAATATATTAAACATCACGAGTCATTTGCCAAAGTGAACATCTCATAGACATTAAAATAATTAATGTGCCCAACAAAGTTGTCAAGTTCTATTAAATGCTTAAGATCCCAGTGTCTCATTGGGTACAGATAGAACATTAGGCTAAGAGACTTTGTGGAAGGGGGTGGGTGAGAAAAGGTCTTTATCTGATGCTGCCAGGCCGAACCGCACACAATTACATAAATGTCATGTCACAGTATCGTTCCAACAGAACAGCATCCATCACTGAGCCTGGAGGATCGCTCAGCAATCTGTTACATAAACTGTGGTTCCTCAGGTTGAGGGTTTGGTTTTGGGGTAAACGTAGGCAGGGAGGGCTATAATTATCAACTGAATGTTTCAGATTTCCACAAAGAAAAAACTTTTTCAGCTCCTTTCACTGTATAGAGATTATAGTTATAATACATGTGCATTACTTTATAGTTAGTAATGCATGTTCATAGGCTATACATTATGGCTGAAAGAATAAAAGGATAACAACCAAAAGAGAACAAATATACTCTGACAAAAGAGATTAAACAGGCCTACAATCAAGATCAGTTAAAAAAAACTATAAAAATTAGCTTCTCCACTAAAGGTGTAAAAATCATGCAGAATGCAGAAAAGCAACAGAGGCAAAAACATATATTAAAAAAATGATGAACAACAGTGTCAAAGTGCAAAGAACAACTAAAAAATGTAGTTCACTGCCTTGAATGAGCAACCATTCTCTGTAGCCCGCAAACTGCAGATTAGCCCACTGTAGCCCACAAATTTCAGACTAACTGTTTTTTCATCACTGGCTTTTTGGTTTTTAGCCCAGTATGTCCTTAACTTCGGCTTCGGCCAAGAATTTTTATTCCATGCATTAAGAAAAATTACACTCAAAAGTAGGTGAAACAATAATAAATAAATTACCTAAGACTAAGTGTGTACTGTGCACAGCAGAAGTCTCAGCATCAGCATTCAGACTGTAATATAAAATTAAAGAAAATTATTATTACCCTAGAAAGTCTCATACTCGATTAAAAGAGTAATTATGATTACCAGTAAAAATTTTAAAACACCTTAAAGTCAGAGAGAGAGAGAGAGAGAGAGAGAGATAGAGAATGCAATCTTTTTTCATCTCTAGGGATAGCCAGACAGCTAACGCTTCTGGTGGTAAAAACTGAAGTGAGACACAGAACAGTCTCTAATGTTTTGGTACTTTTCAGGAAAGAAGAAATGCATTTTCCTCACAAGCTCCTTTTTGGGGTTATTGCTTGCTATATTTAGGTTTAATATAAGTGCCATCTCGGAGTAGCGCAGGGCAGAAACATACTTACCTCACCAGAGCCTGCGATTAAGATGTGCATGCAGTGGTTTTACCAAACTGAAAGCTTGTCATCATGACATTAAACAACTGAACGAGAGTGCATCTTCTGGGAGGGTGAATTTTATTAGTTTGCTTTGTGCTCCATTTCCATAATGTTTCCTAGATCACGTTTGGCCTGTACTTCCTCACTGATTTTATGGCTTCTCACCTTCTGCAAAATATTGAACTCCTACTCCATTAAAATGGTACTGTGGCTAACCTTCATCATCACCAGCAGCTGGCCCAGGTTTGCCTCTATAACTTTCTTACTGATATGCTGACTGTGGTGTGTGCCGTGATATATGGAGGCACATTTTTCAATATAATCATGCCATGCAGGCTGAGTGCTCCGCTGCACTGATTGTAAACCAAACCATGTGTGCACTCCGCCCCAACAAGAAAACACGCACGCACGCACCCGCAGAAAATGAGTGCATGCCCCTATTCTGTTGTTGAACACATATGCACCTTAATCAGGCCTCTGTCATTGGCTCGGTTGGTAGAATAGATGAAGTCCTTGGTGACCTGACCTCCATTAGATCACTTATTCACAGCTGATGAGGTGTGATAACATCAGCTATTGATTAGGAGATGGAGAAAAAATGATGAGAGAGGAGAGAGGGAGCAAGAGAGCGAGAGCCAGAGAGTAAGAGAGAGAGAGAGAGGGAAAAGGAAAGGGAGCGTGAAAGAGGGAGACAGGGATGGAATTGGGGGGAGGGGGAGGGCTTGCTGTCTAAGCAGTTTAGAGGATTGATCAGGTCTCTGACTCTGGCCCTCGGTCTTAGCTCAAGACCAATTCACTCAGCTTTCCAAAAGATGCCATACTTACTTCCAATCCAGCCCAGAAGGGCTTCTTCAAATCTAAATGCAAATCAGATATTTAAGACAATTAACAACCTGCTCTACATGATCTTAACACAAGCTGCAAATGGAGCAACATTTGGTGTAGAGCTCCAGTCCTGGAACACAGTAAGCGATGTTTATTTTATTTAAAAAATTGTGTCCTCTGTGAACATGTATGAAACGGTCAGAGGCAGAAAGGGCTAATATGATATCAGTGACTGTGACAGGATTGGATCCATACTCCCTCATTAGTTTTGTGCTAAATAGGGGTGAGCTATTTAATTTATCGGGGAGTGGAAAAATGGATGAATTAATGAACAAACATTAACATTGTTTAGTTGCTTGCAAGGTTGGCTTCTTATTAAGGAAAAAGTACAAAAGTTAACTAGGCTGCACATTTCCTTCTTGGTCCATGACTGTAGTACCCTGCAGTTACCAGTTAATGTTTTTGTGATATGAGCAGTTTTGGAGTCTTCGTGTTTAACTATGAAGAGTTTTTGGAGTTTTTTTTCATTTTTGGAGTGCTTCTGTAGAGCGTTGAGAGAGTCTGATTAAGCATCGTTTTCAGTGGCTCAGAGGCTACCATTAACATAATGTTTTTCTGCCCTCTGCTAGTAATGGGAGACTTGCAGTGCATGTTGGTTTACATTTAGTTAATGTAGTGACCTACACGTTCACTAGAAATTGTATGTGCATTGAAGGAGCTTGTACTGCCCCAGAATTCCATTTTATGATTCACACAATAAAACAAAAATGGGAGACATATTCAACAATACTCTAAAACACAATAGGGATCCATTCAAAATTATGAAAGCATGTCACAATATGTTTTTCCAAATGCATCATGTGTATTGATTTCTATTACACTGACCAACGGCACGTATAAAAAAAAAAGTAGTTTTCAGATTTCCAGAATTAAACAAACGAACAAACACCAATTAGTGTATAGTAACTGCATGAACTGCATAGTAATAATGAGCTCCCAGCACATTATTTCCATTATTTTATTTTCTTCACTAGCAAATTTTTTCTTCCCTTTTTTTAGTCCATTTTTGCAAACGTTGAAAAAATAAGAAAACTGGATTTAATAGCATTTCTATTAATGTATTTTGACTCTTCCAACTTATTTACAAGCCTTATTTACCAAAACACAGTATAATCACATGCATCATGAAGATATTTCACACAATGTGATAATAACTCTACTCTATAGGTGACAGAAAAAGCTTGAGGATAAAATGTCCTTGATGATAAAAATGATGACGGGGGATAAATTAATAACTATTTGCCAGATTAAATTTGTAAGATCAGACAATTGCACTGGTGCCAAAGAAAATTTGTTACTGAAGGATGCAAGCCATGACCCCTGCAGTAGAATTCCTTGAGAGTCCTGGCTCCAATTGATCTTATCTTGGACTTTTTTTTTTGATCAATGCTCTAAGAGGAGAGAGAGTGGGGGAAAAAAGTGTCCATCAATGACTGACATCAATGATGTACAACCACTGTGGTCACCCTGACAGCACCTGGTTGTCCTGACCTGTAGAAAGGCACGTGGCCACTGCTGGCCAAGGACAAAAGGAGGAGCGTGGCTCTGGAGCTTGGCGAGATTGAGTGCTGTAGCAGGTGCAGGCTCTCCTTTCTGACTGCTGGGACTGTGGTGCCGGGCCGGTGGGGTGCTTCCTGCTCCCCACACGATGGGCCTGTCCCACAGCCGGCTACACGCCAGAGCAGCTCCGAGCCAGAGCACACAAGTCCATGAGAGAGAGAGAGGGATAGAGAGGTAGAGAGAGAGAGAGACAGACAGAGAGAGAAAGAGAGAGAGAGTGAGCGAAGAAAGAAATGGAGGGAGGGGGTGAGGGATTAGGGCAGACATATGCACTGCCAGACATTACAGAACTCCAAACAAGAGTAACCTGATACACTGTTATGTGGTGTAGGGTGTGAGCAATTTACTGGTTAATACTGTCTGATACCAAGCCTCACAAATTTCTTCGGTATCAACCAGAATAATGCAATTTAAAGGTTCATTTCATGTAGTAAAGAACGCTCACTAGCACACTTTCATTACAGCAATATAAAGCAAACTGGTGCATTTAAACACAACACCACTACCACTGTAAAAATAAAATGCCTGCCAAAGAGATCGAGTTGTGTCTCTCCGTCTTTCTAGTTTTGAACTAGATATTATGTTGGTCGATTTATTCAGTAACTGGAATTTTTACCTCTGTTATTAGTCACAAACTTTTTATAGCAGTCAGACCCTAATGAGAAGGGCTAACTTCTTAAACTTCAGGCTTATTGAGTAGGTAATCTTAAAATGAATTATTCAGTAAGTTTATTAAACAGGGTGACCAGATGTTGAGGTGTAGCTGGGACAGTGCTGATTTCATGAGGTGTGCCCCAGGTGTTCTGAAAAAACAAAATTGTTCCCCAGTGTTCCCCAGTTTTGACTGCTCATTTTTTTAGGTTGATCAGTCGGTACAAGAGCATTCATCATCTTCCTATATTCCAGACATTCAGTAGCAAAGGCCCTGGTAATGAAATCTAAGACTCTGCAGTGCTGTCTCCACCTCGTTATGGTTACCATGGTTGCGATCACAGGCAAGTAAACTGATACTGAAGAAAAGTTGTTATCATTAACCGATTGATTCACAACATGCTAGTGATTTCACCTGCAAAAAGAAAAAAAGGAAAAAAAAAACAATTGGAAAAGCTATTTCTAGATGCTTGTTGCAACTGTTGATATTACAAATATATATAACTATATATTTAAAGTTATTATAAATACATAAATAACTGTTGTGCTGTAGTTAAAAATGAATGAGTGACCCAATTTGTCATTTTAACTATAAATCATTCATGAAATAATATAAAGTATCTACTACAAAACTAACACGCAATGTTTACTATGTGATGTGCTGTCCCACAAACTAGTTTAAGGGGTTAAATATATGTTAGTCCTGCAGAACTGGACAGATACAACAAGCTCCACTGTGCTAAAAAAGTTCTGAAGTTCAAACACAGCATTTTTTCTCCATAGTACATTCAGGAATGGATATGTACTCTGAGTGCCTGCATGAGCGTTCATACGGAAGGCTGCGTGGAAGCGTGTTATTTTGGAAGCCAATCTACTCCACGAGCCTGAGAAGCGAGAGAGGGCTTTTGTGATGGATCAGGCTGTTCTTTCTGACATGCTGATGACAGCCTGCGCGGCTGAACACTGAGAAACACGGCCGCACTCCTCAGACACGTCCCAGCACCGATCATCCACAGATAAAACTCTACCAGACAGCAGACTTGTGAATTACTGATCACACAGACGGCTGGTATTGCATTACCTTCCGGTCTGCTCTTAGCACTATGATTAGAAGGAGTATCTGCTGGGAGATTCAATACTCCTTCAAGCTTTTTTTTTGCAGTAGGGGTGTGCTTGGGCAGCCGGAGAATCTAACCACAATTTCACAGCACGCACAAAATATCACAGCTAAAGTCCTGTCTCAAGTGCAAACATTACTTGACAACAATAGTGGTGTGGGGCAAGAGCAAACACTGTTGCAAACACTTGCTAAAAAGTACAAGTACAAGATCATTGGGAGTGGGAGCACTTTGTATATGGGCTGTTGTAATTTGATTTGAATTCTTTTTGATTATTATGGATTTTAATCATTGTTGAGCTATTACTATAGCTGGTCCTAACTGGAATAATTTAACTGAATAACTTAACTATAGATGAATATGACTGAATCAATAAGAAGTAAACACCCATAGGATGTGTGGACAACAAGCACAACAACAATAAAAAAACACAGCAACAAGTAATTTTTGATCTGATGCATTTCTTTCAGTGTTCAAGCCTTAAGACAAAAAAATCCATGCTGGTCGTCTCAGCCAAAAAAAACAGGCCTGGAAAAGGGCCTTAATCTCTGAAAAGAAGACTTAAAAAACTGCATTGTCTATCACAAAAACGAGACAGAAAATTCTCTTTAACTTTGGCACACACTACATAACACAGCATACACCCCCACACAAGCACAAGAAATCGTCTTAAATGAACATTCATTTCATTAACTGCAGAAAGAATAAAAGACAAAATGTCCCTTTTTTATTAAAAAAAATACCTTAAAACAGAGTCCTGAGGGGAGTAACTGAAATGAGCTCCATAAGGGATGAGACGGGTGTGGTACAATGACTGAAGATTTTCTGTCCGCAGACTGAAGATACAGAGTGCAGAGAGTTCTGCATGTCGTACTGCAGTTATTTTTTCCTGCTCGATGATCAATCCTTGCCATTCTGTTTTTCACAGACAAGATTAAACCAAGATAAAATATTGAAAGTGAGCACAGATTCAATTAACAAGATGTATACTCTTAACAACCCCTTATTCACTTTACAACTTCTTAATTTCCTCAATAATGAAAGTTGTATTTGGGTATTTTTTTATAACAGAATCTATGTGAAAAGGTCCAAATATTTAAAACTCTCCAGCTGCTCAAGAAACTCTCTCTCTCCTTCCAGTTGTAATGGCAATTTAGACTGCAGTCACAATGTTTGCCAGAAAAATCTCAATTACATATTTTCCCCAAGTCATTTAGCCCTGCTTTGCGTACCCTTGAATAAGTTGGGCAGGTTATCGCAAGGTAAAAGTCTGCTGGTTTTTCCCCGAACTAAAGGGAAACTTAAAAGGCGAGCCCCTGCAGAGAGGGTCTCAGCTGAGACTGTACTGTCGATTTGTATTCAGACCAGAAAACCACATGCAACAGCTTTATGGAAACACTGGACTTAATGTGCAGAAGAGCCCGACGCATTTGCGGCACCAAGCTGCTGCATAAACATTCGCTTTAACACAGCCTGTCCAAAGGGCTGGAGATAACTGAAATATGACAAAGAGGCAGAGGAGCCTCTGTTTCTCTCTTTCAGTCTGTGTAGGGTGTATTTGATGATTAACCAGCAGGCTAGCTGACACAGTGGAGGTGGCTGGCCTCTAGTGGGAGATACTCTAAAGCAGAGCTTTCCAAAGGAGCCGTCCTCAGAGCCGCACTCCTACATGTTTTCTGTTTATATCTCACTGGGATGGAGCTCGACTGCTAAAAAGTGCTGCTATGGTTTCTCTCTCACACACATACACACAAACACGGGAGAGCTTTCTCCAACTGTATTTTCTCAGTGGAGTCAAAACATTTCATGACCTTTTCATCAAACTAGACAGGTTGGTAATAGATTGCTACGGAGGCTCTAAGTGTACAGGAATAAGAAGGGGACAACTTCATTGCCTCAGAGTATGACACTTACGGACACCCGCCTGCATGAGCGCACACACACGCACACACATTTCTACCCACAGAAGTCCACAAGAGAAGTATCTCACCGCTAACATTCTATCAGTCACTGCATATGATAAATAATACTCCTCCTTGCTCTCTCCATTTCTCCTTCTCTCTCTCCTCCCTCATACCCACATACAGTGTCAAAAGACAGCAACTAGAGGCCACATCCTCAAGTTCCACTTGCACTCCTTTTATATGTTTATTGCTGAATAGTGTCTCGCATCCTGACTCGGGAACACTCGTCTCAAAGGGGCTATATTCTGCATATTTCTTTTCTTTTTTGTTCCACTTATGATGTTCATGTGGGTTTATGTACCAAAAAGAGTCATAATTCATTTTAATAAGACCACGTTCCAACCTCTCTTTGCGCCTAGGATGTTTCTGTATCTATGCTCTTTAAACTGATATATGTAAACGACCTCTGTTCTGATCAGCTGCCCTGTACTATATTTACTCAAAACGTCTGGGATGGAACACCTCATAACTTCTGTAGACTGGAGAGGTGGATATATGTGAATGCACTGTGGGTTTTTTTTTTGGTCACATCACAAAAACAATGAATTTAAAACATGGAGTTTAATTTCCATGTACATATATATAATCCTATATGGACTTGGGAGTGAAGGGTATGTTTTTAAACTAACCATGGCTCTTTTATTGGATAGAACTGTTTTATTTTTCATGATATTGGCATTTAAAGATTGGGAAAGTGGCTAAAAAAGTGGAGCTAGCTCGAGCCCCTCCCTTATAGCCAGATTACCTGCATCTTTTCTCATTCCAAGTTCTGCATGAACTCAGCATAATTGTGGTGACGTAAAATAAACCAATTCTGATAATATCTTCTTCAGCAAAGTGATGTTTTCTCCATTAACTGTAGTGATCAAGTTTTCAGTGAAAGCCCACAAAGTTTAAAACACATCAGCCCAAATCTAATGTAAGTAATCAAAATGTATTTGTATTACCACAAGACAGATTACTGAGGCGAACATTAGACAATCAGGCGGGACTTACCTGAAATTAGGCTACCTCTCGACATTCAGCACTCAACTCGCTACTAAGTGGGAGAGAAAATGATGTACACCCTGACAGTGTGGTCAACTTGAAGTTCTAGTCCAATATTGTTTAATAACATTTAAAAGTAGGAGGAAAACAAGGTTGGTTTTTGTTTTGTTTTGTTCTCATTAATGGGATAATTTACATTCAAATAAAAGTTTATTCATGTGTTGATTTGCAATCTAAAAACTTTGTTTATTTATGCCTCCATATTAATAAAAATGATTTATGAGGTCAGGCATTAAATGATTACATTAATGTGAAGGGGCAACACTGCTTTAACTGAAGGCAGTGCTAGTTATATTTAACTGTGTTCATTTTTTATAGCAGTGCATATTACATGCATTGACTAGAACACTTAACCCCAATTACCCTCTTTTCATTTTTTTCCCCAAACAATTTCCTTTCCTATTTTTTGGGTCCAATTCTACCCGCTAGCTAGGATTTTCCTAGTCACATGACATAACCAACCCTGGGAGGTGGAAGGCTAGTAAAAGCTTCCTCCAAGTCATGCAAAGCACCCCCATCTCTTTAAACTGCCTTTAACGTGACATTACTGGACCACTCCACGCTCTTGGAGGAATGCTAAAGGCTAATTCTGTTACATAAGCTAACAGACAACGCACTGGCTAGAGTGATGCAGGGAGAGGGAGGGTCATCCCACCCAGAGAGAGGAAAGCCAATCATTCTTTCATGCCCTTTTCATTCATGATTGCTTAAAATTACTTTATAAATAAAAATATGGTAATGTCAAATGTGTGTTCGTAAAGCAAGACTTTATTAATTAGTATGATTTAAAGGAAGATCAGGTATAAGAATGTGAAAATTCACTGATGGACTCATCCCTTCTTATTCACTACAGTACAATGTATTACAGTAGAAAATGAGCCAATCAGTGTTTCAGTACACATGGAAACTGGCATATAAAATGTTTAATATGCAATGGAAAGAATCGATTCTACCTCGAATCAGTCATCATCAAGGCATTTGCAATCTGTCTGCCTTGTCATATAACACTCTGTACTCCAAGGTCAGGTCCAGATAAAATATCCTAAGTATCCTATTCTGCCTTGTTGCAAAGCAGAACTACAGTAGTTAAAGTTACGTTCAGGAAAAACTGCAGACTGGTTCTTGGTACAAGCTGAACATACTCTGAATCAAATCTTATGAAACCACCGTTTTAATCATAAAACATTTATTATTATGTATATGCTGTTAATTTCAACAACCAGTTCAGAAAAGCAAATAGTTCATGTTACTGAATGTATAAAGGTTACAGTGCCATTTTAAATGATCATTTCATTTACTGAATGAAAAAAGTTTTGCAACATCTGCTAAATGGCTTGGGGAAAAAGGTAATTCCTCCTTTTACTTCTTCTGACTGGCTGTTTTGCCTTTAACAGAAACCAAACACTTCTATGAGTGCAGATCAGATCAGTCCTTCACATTGCTGTGAGGGAACTTTGACTCTCTTTTGTAGAATTGCTTTAATTCAGCCACACTGGAGGATTTTCAATGGTGAATTGCCAGTTTAAGATCCCGCCACAGCAGCTCAATGGGGTTCAAGTCAGGACTTTGACTAGCCTACTCCAAAACCTTAGTTCTGTTTCTTTTCAGTCGTTCAGAGGTAGATTTGCCCTTGTGCTTCAAATCGATGTCTTACAGCATAACCCAATTGCGCCTGAGCATCAGATCACGGACTGATGACCAGAGATTCTCCTGCAGGATTTTCTGATAGACAGCAGAATTCATAGCTCTCTTGGTTATGACCAGTGATTCAGTCCCTGAAGCAGCAAACCATCCCCCATCATCACTACCACCACCATGTCTTACTCCTGATACAATGACAGAGGCCTAGAGTTCCATAAATGTCCATTTGGGTTCTTATTGCTGTGCTCTTGGAGGATTGTGGTCTGTCTACTTGGTGAAGATCAGAATCAGCTGTAGCGGCCACATATGCGTACACATACAAGGAATCTGACTTTGGTTTGTGTTGCTCTCAATGTACTTAGAATATCCTAAACCAGAATAAATTAACAATTAGATACAGTATGCACCACTGTGCAATAAGTGCAAAGACTCAGAAATAAATATGGAATGAATAAATATGGAAAGTATAACTGGTATCTATATATACATGAGGTTAGTGGACCTGACAGTATATACATATGAACAAAATACACAGCAAATGCAGTGTAAAGTTTCCTCCATTTCTCCAGAAATAGCATTGCAACCATTCCCAGACTGGTACACTTCAATTACTTCCTCATCTTTTCCGGGCTCTCCTTTTATTGGGGTACTTGTTGAGACCTTTTAGTCTGCTTCACATGAATGGGAAAGTTCTATTTAGGTGATATTTAGATTTAAGATTGCTAGACTGGGTGTGTCTAGTCTAATTGATATATATTATCAACTAAATTCAGTTAACTGGTTGAATGAGTAACTAATAGGGTAATTATTTTTTCATAGAACCAGTTGTGTTCAATATCTACTTTCCTATAATAGAGGAAATGATCATTTAACAGTAGGATTTTGTGTTTCATCAGGTTGCATTTTCCTAAAACTTCGTTTAAACATCTGAAACAATCGTGACAAATACGCAAAAATAAAATTCAACATACATTTTCACAGCACTTTATGTTTCTGTTCTATTTTTAGGAACAGAATATTAAGAAATACACAAACATCGCCTGTGCTAAGTTTAAATTTTGCACCTTTTAATTTTAGTTTATATTACCTAGCTAATAGCCTACAACAGGCTCAGTGCTGTAGCTCATTATTAAAATGTACTAGTTTTCCAGTATATAGAACTGTACTAGTTTCGAACATACAGAATTTTGAGAAACTGATATAGGCTCTAGCCACTATGCCAGTTTACAGGACTACACTCAGGTTTTGTATTACAGCAAATGGGTCCACTTGTGGAAAGTCTGACCAAGAAGTGACCTGTGTATTGATGTATAATCTTTCTGCAACATATTTTTGTAAGGTTTGCCCCTTTAATTGTTTCACACGCATTGAGAGGTAAGAGTCTTTTTGTTCAAATATATATTAATATAACAATTATTTAAAGGATACCACACACACCTGACATATCTTGACATGTCTAAAACTCAAAAGCATTGTTTGTAATGAACTTCCAGCAATCACAGTGTTCAGTTAAAAACAGAATGACACTACGAAAGTTCATAAACATAAAATAACGTGGAAATTTAGTCTTTTAGATAAATACTAATTGCAAGTTATTTTAGCCAGTGTTACAGCAAAATCTTTTTACACCTTGCATGTTTCAGCTCAAAAACAGGCTGCATATGAAGAGCTAAATAGCTTATCTTAAACATAACAAACTGAAAATTTGTCTAAAATGTTTTACTCTAATAAAATTGTGTGAAAAAAATGTAAAATTAAGTTGAACTTGGAAGTTTATTGGTGCCCTATTACAAGCTGACAAAATAGCATGGCAAGTAGGTCTAACATCCCTTTTTGATTTAATGAAATAAAATATATTACTTGGTAGCAAAAATCAGCAGGCAGGTTTGACCTCCATAAGAAGCAAAACCAAGTTACAATTTAGTTGCTGGACAAATGTGTAAAAGGCCGGTCTTTATGATGTTTGTTTTGTAAAAAAAACAACACTGTGGACATTACCTGCCACATGTTCTCCAACAGCCTAAACTGAAAATTCATACTAAGAAAAACATATTTGTTGGTTAATGGCATGACTGCAGACAAGTGCTGAAGCTGCCTTCTTATTCACCAAATACTTCTTTCAGTTTTCTGTGCCACTTAAAATGGTGCCACAGTTACATTGTGGCACCTGTACAGAACGTGCCAGCGTTTAAGGTGAAATTTCCAGTAAGAAGGTGGCGAATAAGAAGCTAACTTCAGCTTTGTTATGTTATTGTGTCTGCACAGCGGCTGGTGCTGACAAAAATATCCAAAAGTTTCCCCAAAGTTTTACATGCGTTTGAGCTTTATATTTCTTCAGTTTTAAACCCGAACAACATACAGATTATACAGTAATGCTATGTCTCTTATGGGAGGTCTAGAATTCTCAAACCCCTCTACTCAAACTCAGTCTTTGACAGTATACAGGACACAGTCACGTTAATTAGGAACATTATTCCCGGCCGGTTGATGAGCAGTCCAGCAACAAAAAAAATCAGTCAGGTCAGGATTTGCTTAACTTATGAATTAATGTGGCCCGCCCAAGTCCCACCCATAGAACATAAAAATCCAAATGAGGAGAAGGCAGCATCAAGAGGTCTCAAGGACTGCAGAAAGGCTGGAATTTACACAGCTCAGGCCCTTGTGCTTGCGTAAGTCATGTCAGTATCCGGCCCTTAGTGGGGGCATGTAGGAAGAAGGTAGGCAATGTCCAAGGCCACTTGGGGAAGAGTTCATCTTGCCCTCCTCCTCTACTCATACACTCATTCACTCACTCACTCACTCTCTCTCTCTCCCTCTCTCTCTCTCTCTCTCTCTCTCTCTCTCTCGGGGAGAAGACAGAGCGGCCAGTCGGACTGGAGCTGTCAGCTCTCTCTCCTGTAACAAGTGCGCCCGTCACAGAGAAGTTGGCAGAGGCGATGGATGTAAGCGCGCCGAGGGTTTATGGGAGATGACAGCTCCTGCTAAATAAAAGCACACGCACACAGACAGTGGACGGGGGAAGAGGACACAAGGGCCCTGCTCTGCTAGGCTTAATGCAGGCAAAGGCAACCCGAGTGGAACCTACAGTAACTATCACTACTAATCCTGGTGCTCCTACCAGCTGCAGCAGCACACAGCGGAGCTACCAGGCAACACAATACAACACACTGTGTGTGGTGACACAGTGACCACAGAGGTACCCCTGGAGCCAGGTTCAGGATTAATCCAGCTAAAGCAACTTTTACACGGATCAGGCAACGGTAAAAATAAATGAATTCATTCATAAACAAATAAGCAAGTGGTGTTTGTGTCTCTAAAATCAGTACCAGACCTGATGTTATAGCTTAGCTACTATGACTAAAAGCAATCAAATGCCCACAGTAATGTCCCATCATCTAGTTTACAGTCTTCCCAGAAGAGAAGAGGCTGATACTGTGGAGGGACATACATCCCATTAATGTATTTGATTCCCGAAGAAGCACTGAATGAGCAAGTGCCTGCTTTAGACATTATTATATACACACAACCTACAAAAGTCATAATGCTTGTGGTCAAGATTCTGTCAACTAATTACATTTATCTTATTTCTTTATTCATGCACTTACTTATTTGAATGATTGTTACAATATGTCTGCAAATGGAGGTTGGGACCGTGTAGCTAATGAGTCTAATAAAATTAGACTAATAAAGTTTAAAAAAGTTTTAAAAAAAAGTCTAATAAAGTGAAGTCTACTGCAGTAACATATTACTATCTACCAATATATTATTCATGTGTATTTAAGAGCAAGGTGGATACAAAACAAGTAAAAATCTTCCTACGGGACATGTTTAAAAACGTATAAAGATGATTCAAAAAGGTGGAGCAAAACACGGCAAAAGACACTGTACTTTTGATGCAATTTGAAAATACAATTCATAAAAAAAGTTAAGAGTATTCATAAAGCATAGTCAGACATGCTAAAACCGTGTAATAATAATTCTCAGTGACATATCCCTACAGAAGAAGTTTTAATGTATTTTTATTAGCATTTCTTTCAAAGGGGGGTGAGTGGGTTATAACTTGTTTCTTAGTCTAAAAGCTGTGTGGCCGACTAAGTAAATCCTTTGTCGGGACAGCCCTAATAAGTATGTTTATTTTGCTCTTTGATTAAAAGCCCAGATTTAATCCAGCCTGTGTTTTAACACTATGGGGTGCCACTCTGGAGCCCGCAGAGCCTGAAATGTATATTTTGATATTAGAATTAGAATTCACACAGTTACGTTCTGCATGCAGTACTGCTACACTTATCACAGTGTATGAATCACTGCAGCCCAGGACAGATATGAAAGGGGTTGAACCTAAAACTGAGGCACAGTCAATTGACATTTATTCTGTTTGTATGTGTTTTGCAGCCAGTGACAATTTACATTCGATATTAAGAGCAAACAGACACGACCAATAATCACTGGTGTTTGCATTTTCCATGCTGCAGCATTCCTAGAAACGCATGCACACGTGTGTGTGTGTGTGTGTGTGTGTGTGTGTGTGTGTGTGTGTGTGTGTGTGTGTGTGTGTGTGTGTGTGTACATAACAGGTCGCTGACTGGGTCTTTGTCCTGTTTAGTCAGCATTTGTTGAATCTATGGTGATACATATATGAGGTTTACCACCTCGCCTCTCTTAAGGCTAAACAATTTTTCTTTTTTTAGCACTTTGCTGCTGTGTCCACAGATGGTGTGTGTGTGCGTGTGTGTGTGTGTGTTTGGGGCCAGGGCTGGGTGGTGTAAGGCCTGTCCGATTGAGCGGGGAATGTGTCCGTAGACACGCTGGCTGCTGTCAATTGACTGTTCTTAACACTAGGGACAGTCAAAGAGGGACCACCCCACCAGCACAATCACTTGTCCTCCCCGTTAACACTGTCCCCTGGACGGTTAGTAGAGGTGAACAACCAGGTCAGCTTTGTCAATTACAAGTATTCTTGAGAGAACTGACTTATCCCTGTTTCACCCACGAATGTGTCCTTTCTTAACAACTGTTGAACAAGCTTTACAGACCTTTGTTAAAATTGCAAACCTAAATGAATATACATTTGAGTTCTTATTCCCTCCGTTATAATGTTAGAAGAAATTTGCTATCATTACACAGCATATTGTATTTAGTATAGAGTATTTTCAGAGTACTTTCTGGAGAGTTTTATTTTGACTTTATATTTTATATTGTTCCTGTCTTTGTGTCTCTGTGTGTCTGCGCAGTCGCTGCATAAGTAATTTCCAACGGGATCAATAATCTTTTTAGATTCTAATGCTAATGTTAACGCAACTACATGACAAAAGCCAACACCTGATACATTCTAATGGCAATCCATTACAAGCATACAAAATAAAAATCATTTGAAATGAAAAACGATTTCTAAATCTCCATATTTCATCAATAACTATCATTCATCAGTGAGTGCAACTACTCATTAGTTTGAATGGGATTTTTGCCAACATTTTGTAAAGCTTGTCAAACCTTGCAACAGTTGCTAGGAAATAACACACAGATCAGTTGCACTACGTTGGATATGCTGTAGCAAGTGTCACTACCTGGCACATCAATGTCCCTACTGAAGGAAAGAACTCTCCAACACAGCAGCAATCCATAAATATGTCAGCAGACCAATTACGCTTTATTGTGTAATTCACACACCTACACTTGTCACCACTTGATCATATAGCCCTTAACATCTGGAAATTAGCACACTGTATGCTTGTTTTGCATATTCAGACTAGCGTGAGTAATGAGTAACCACGGTTACGACATAACATTATTCTTGTTACTGTTGCTATTATTAGCAAGAGGAGGGAAAAAAATGAAGCGAGTTTGAAGAAAGAGCCAGTCGCGAGAGCGTTCAGAGAGAGGATTCTCTCTCCCGCCGGCCATGCCAGCTCTTTCACCAGTTAATACCAGTTCACCCATTTTCTCCTCTCCTCCCTCTAGACTTTTTTTTTCATTCAATCTCCCTATCTTCCTGCCGCAGCCCTCTGAAATACCCACCATGGCCGCACAACAGATCAGGCCGGCGCGAAAGCTGTAGCCCCCTTCCTTATTACAGCGGCTTGCACCGTGCTCTAATCACCAGCGCCAGACCCAGCAGAGAGAGAGAGAGAGAGAGAGAGAGAGAGAGAGAGAGAGAGAGAGAGAGAGAGAGAGAGACAGAAAGAGAAAAGGGAGAGATCGTTAATGGCTAGGGTCTGTGCCTCAGAAACGGTTGCAGTGTTAACCAGCTTTTCCGCTTGTTTCGTTGGATTGGGGCAACGCAAGAGAGGCCCTCGAGGGGCCACAGTCACCGCACCCCCCAATGACATACTCTCTGATAGCGAATAGTCTCTTAGGACCAATGGTGCCCAAATAACACAGATACATACACACACACGCACACACACAAACACACACACACACACACACACACACACACACACACAAAATCCAACATCAAACAGACTGTGGATAAAGCCAGTCTTTCCTCCAGTCAGTTCGCTTTTTATTTCACCCTCTGTGAGAAAAAGGGAGGAAATTGTTGGCTAAGCTGCCTTTTGTCAGAGTGCTTCAGAGACACTGTCTGAACACCAGCCCTCATCTCATCTCCTAGCTCCATCTTAAAGCCTGTTTTCGGGACGGCGTCTGCATGTTCAACCTGCAAACGATGACCACGACACATTCACAGCTGTCAATTTTTGCTTTTACAGCACATCACATATTTGACCTGCTCTTAACAGACCTTGTTAAGAGACAGAAAGCACTGAGAGAGAGAGATTTTCAGCATTGAGGCTGGTTCACTAATGATGACGAGACACAAAAAAAAGAAAGAAAGAAAAAGGAAAAAAAAAGAAAAGAAAAAAGTCCACTCTAGTGGCATTATCCTGTCTAGGACCACACAATCTCTCTGTGTCTGACTATCAAAGCTGTCCCGGGGAGGGCACGGATTGAGGCGCCCCAGGCTTGGCACACACATATGGAAACAACGCCTAACTCAATGCTAGGGTTTATACCAGAGATGTCATCGCCTGCAGCATCAAAAGGATATTGCCAACGTGCTTTTTCTTGCAAATGTGCTTTTTTAAAGGTGTACCTTTAGCTCTGTTGTGCTTTCACAGAAGAGAAGTACAAAGAATGGCATTTATATGAATCAATTCGCTTGACAACACAATTGTTGTTTTGAGAAGTTTGAAATGAATGTCGGATGTTTGAACGTAAGCGCCACGTTCGAAGCCAAGGGCACTTTCACTGCTACAAAAGGAAAATTAACCCGTCTTCGTCAGTGTGTTCATTAGCACAGTGCAGATAGCACAATTTCAAACCCGCAGCCAAGGGCTAACTCTAATTCTTGTTTAGCTTTCATACCAAATGACTACTTTTGCTGCTCGATTTGCACAGAAGGTTTCAAACTGTAGTGTTAACGTATTCAAGTGTGTGTGACTGCTCTAGACCCTGTGGTACAGCGGCAGCTCCAGGAGCATTCTAAAAACTGAGGGTGATCAAAAGGCAGGCCTTAGTGCTGCCAAAAATACACACAGCATGACAATTTATGACATGTGGATGACTCAGTGTTTCTGGGCCCAGAGATCAATCTTCACTTCAAAGACGTAAATCTTGTGCCTTACTTATGTAAGGTTGGGGAGGGGGGTCAGGAGCACATCAAAGCATCTGAAAGACAGTGTGTAAGTTTTTGGTGTATTATGTCTAATAATGACACATTTAGCGATACACGTAAGAGCAGATGCTCATCAAAGTCATCTTAAACATACAGCAGCACTAGAGCAACAGGCAATATCTTAGTCTGTAAAAGGTAGTTTAGATTCACCTAGATTTACCCTAGCATCACCTTGTCTTCATATACAACCTGTAAATAGCCTGGGCTAACAAAGGAAGAGGGCTTTGAGCTGCGCAGTGTTTGAGGATGGAAGGAGAACACAGTGTGCATGAGTATATAAGGCGGTTGGGGGAGAGTTGGGGGGTGTAGTAGATCTGAGTGTGACAGATTTATTCCTCTCTGCTCTAGCTGGATGAGAGGGGACCATAAATAAGGTGGGAGAGGAGAAAGCTCTCCATTGAACATAATCAAGTAGATCCTTTAGACTCACATCCGTCACTCTGGTGGGTACAGTGACTGCGGGGTGGGGGGGGGGGGGGTTGGGGGTCCAAGGTGAGGTCAGGGTAGTGCCTTTTACCCTGGCCTAACCTAGCTCACCTCCAGCAGCCTCAGGCTAACAGCTATATGGTTGTACTTGCTGTAATTAAAATGACACATTAGACCTGCCTCATATAACTCACAGTGCATACAAATGAAAGGTGTTTTATTAATACCTACAAGGTACCGACTGGCCCCTAAAAAAATCAGCAGTACAGTTATTTTAACATGTAAGCAATAGGTGACAAATTTAATTCATTTCCGGATGCTGGATTTATAACGGAAGGTGAACAGTCTTCACACTGAATCGAAGCAGTCAAATTAAACCCTCGTAATTACATTTTTTTTAACATCATTTGAAAGAGACAGACGTTCTTTACATTGTGTGAACATCTTATAAGGAATCAGGAGAAACAGGCCAACAGAATTGGTTTAAACATTGCTTTCATTATTGTACACTGTACAAGCTAATAAAACTTTCTTTTTATCAAATAAAGTTGTTATTCTGGAAAAAAGAAGGACACGTCACAGTGACGACATGCAGATGAACAAATTCAGTTTTTAATTTGTAATCTACAGCCTATGCATTTGACCCAGGTCTGAAAAAAGTGAGCATTGTAAACAATGTGCTCTGGGAAATCAAATTAGCAGGCAGCTCTCTGTTCTGTAAAGCCCTACCTGATTACTTGCTGTCATTTAGCAGTCAACAACAATTATCATCATAAATATATCCTGACAAAACAAATCACTGTGCCAATATTGCAGTTGCTACATAAGAATAAACACTGCATGTTTTCAATTAAGAAAGGAAAAAAGCGCAAAGTGTTTCATACATTAATATAACTTTCAATAAGCTAAATTTATGCTGAGATTATCTGCACAAAATGTATGGTCAGTGATCAAAAATGTTATAGTATCTTACCAAGAAGTCCATGTATTAGGTAGGAATCGCACTGATTGCAAAATTGGAAAAAGGGGAAAAAAAAAACTTTTCAAAAGCCAAGTTTTGTCAGACTATGCCAAGAATTATTACTGCAAAGTACTCAGTCTTTTTTTAACGTAAAACGATCTTTTACGTGATTTTCTTTTTTTTTTTTCAAAATAAGCATGACCATGACTTACTGAATTTGTTACTTTCACAGTGCTCACCTCTTAAAAGCGCACATAAATTCTCACCGCCTATTAAAATAATAACCTCCTCGTAATCTCTCGAAAGGTCTGTTCTGCTGAGGGATCACAAACTGAACAATGACAGTGACTTCCATGTCATATTTAAAAGATTAACCAGCGCTTAAATTTTAAGGTGCTGACTCAAGTACATTTGCATGTATCCTCACCGTTCTGTATCACTACGCTTCATGAAATTATTTTCCTGTCTGGAAGAAGTTAAGGTATGATGCTGTTCTGTAGGATCATAGGACTGATGTGCAGTAGCTATGGAGAACAACGGTAAAACTACAAAATCATTTTTGGTGGCAAGAGCTGTCCTACACATTTAGACTTTCCACAAAATCCACAAAACTATAAATCAGTCAGAGACCAATTATTAAAACAGCATATTTCTATAATCACTTTAAACATCACTTCCTATTAGGACAAATACCAGTAACTTTACATATATTATGCTCACAATTAAAAAAAAAAAGTCTCTTTTAGACACCCACCGCACTACAAAAGCTTACTTTATGAATTGCCGTATTCCAAATGAATAAGTGCTCAGGCAAAGACTTTTGCTTCATATGATCTCAGCTCTGTAGCAGTGCTGACCAGCCCTCGATCTCGTGTTCCAGTTCAGCGTTCTGTGAGTAAGCGATCTGATGAAACCACAAACAATTTCTTGCAGCAAGCTGTGACCACATATTGCAGTCTCTAATTTGTGTTAATCACAATCACAATGTCATTCAATTACAATTAAGACACAGTTATCACAGTCACACAGCCCTGCTCTGCACCGCCACATACTTTACACATACAGACTCAGCACATCGCATTATGCCTGATTTCTCTTCTGGCAGCGCTGAAAAATGCTCGTTTTGTATAGCATGTTTCCTCATTTGGAATTTCTGCCGATTTTCTCCATCACAACATATGGAGCCATGAAACAGAATTAATGTTCTCTGACCATGTGCCTCAATCATCTTGTGCTGTCATTTACTTGCCATGTGCATCACAGCAGGATATGGTCTTCAAACTGAGAAACAGCAACAAACTTGCATGCAACACACAAACCGAGGTGCCATCGCTGGGACAAAATAAGTAGCTCACTCAGCAAGAGCTGGTCGATAAAGCAAACTGCTTTATGTTCAATTTCTCATACACCAAAATAAATGGTCTTTCTACGCAACCTTTATTATACAGCACAACATACTTGCAATGCTAGAAACCTTTTTTTTTCCCTCTCACACAGATTTAACTAAGCTTTGGATTATTTTACATTACACTGTCTCTGAGCACACTCTGCTGAAAAAGGTTCCAAGTAACTGGCCTAAGTCTAAGCCTGATCTATATTAAGTGTCTAGCAAATAAAGCTAATTTTTCAGCCACATCTTTCATGCCGGGTCTGGCGCATACAGCAGACCTTTAAAATGAGAACATTTCAGAAGAATACATATTAAACCAGTACCTACAGTCGGAGACACTAATTGGTTGTATTTTGCTCAGATCTACTCCAGGTCACTTGCACGTTTTCTAAGATGCCCAGTTTGCTGGCTGACTTTTGACAAACTGAAGAGAGCACCGTGTTCCTGTTTTAGTTGTCAGGCATGCTTCACTGCCCGAGCAAACAGGCACAAGCTAGCTGGAAGTGAGATGCTGGTTTATGTCCCTTGTTGTATCTCTTTCAGTTTTCGGCCAAACACACAGAGAGAACAATTTTTTATGGTCTATATATATATATATATATATATATATAAATATAATCACACACGCATGACACTAATTTCTAAAATCAGAATTTATACAATAGGCCAAACACTCTCTCTATGAAAAGAATTGACAATTATAGAAAAGCACATGAAGAGAACATTCTCTAGAAACTCATGGGCAGAAAAGCAAAAACACCTATTCAGCTATTCCTTGAGATAAAGCACTTCTAAACTAGCATGTGCAAGTACACAGTCACGTTCGTTTGCATTTTTTTAGCCCAAATGTAGAACACATGGCTAATAACCCTTGAAATGGAAATGTTACTCTCTTGTATTTCAGCTTTTCCTCCACCTCTCACTGCGCTCCTGGTTAACGTACATGTGCGACGCTCAGCTACAGCAGTGACAGCATGACAGGTAAATGTGTTGTTTCAAAGAAGGGAAGAGATTGAGGTGTACTTTTGAATATCACATAAGAGAAGCTAAATCTCTGTAGGCACTTCAGTAACAGGCGACTGCAACTTAAAATCAGTGCATCATTTTCAAAATCAACAAGCAACTCGTAGCCAGCGGATATTTGTTCCGCTCAAAAAAACGTAAACATCTCCCTGCCGGCATGCTGTTAAGAGAGAGTGATCCTTAAGAGTGTAAAATTTTACACTCTTGAGAGTGATCCTCAAGAGTGTAAAATTTCCTTAAGCACAAATTTTACACTCTTGATGCTAAACGCAAGGAACTGCTTTCCAGGGAGTGAAAACACAAGAATACAACACAATTAGAATACTGTTGACAAAAGCACTACTGTCGCCATTATCATGTAACTATGAGTGGTTGTGTGTTGGTCTGTCAAAGCAGGTTTGTGTGTGTGTGTGTGTGAGTGTAGGAGGTGACAGAGAGGGACTTGTATACTCACAGTTTGAGCTGTCAGGTCACTCAGGTCCGGCGCTGTATCAGGGGCTCATCCTCTCAGCGCTTATCCCACCGCAGGACACAAAGAGAGAAAGAGGGAGAGAGAGAGAGAGAGAGAGAGAAAGAGAGGGAGCGAGGGAGAGAGAGAAAAGAGAGAGAGAGAGAGAGAAAGAAAGAAAGAGAGATTGAGAGAAAGAGAGAGAGGGAAAGAGAGAGAGAGGGTCTTCCCTCCTCTCTGGCTCTACAGGCTTGTATAAGTACGAGAGAGGGAGAGAGAGGGATAGAGAGAGTAGACAGAGAGAGAAGTGAGATGGGTGTTTTTTCGATGTGATCTGTGTGCCGGTCCTGGAAGAAAAAGCGAGCGTCACAATGAGTGCGGCTGCTTCTTTGGCGTGCTGTGCGTGTCTTCACACATAGCTGGGAGCCCACACGTCTGCAGTGTGTGTGTATACACACGAGCACACATACACACACACTGGAGGGGGAGGTGGGGGTAGCGCCTAGGCATTCACTCACTGGCTGTGGCTTACACTGTGAGAAATGAGAGAGAGAGAGAGAGAGAAAGAGAGAGAGAGAGAAAAAGAGAGAGAGAGAGGGAGGGAGGGACAGAAAAAGAATGGGGGAAGGAGGAGGAGGAGAAAGCGGAGGAGGAGAGGATGCGCTGACAGTTTCACGCAAGCTCCTCGCCTGTGCTGACCGCTAACACAGTTTCACGCGAGCTTTCTGCCAGCTCTGACCGCTAACACAGGCTGACAGGTACTGAACGACAGAAGCGAGAGAGGCATCGCATCCCTCCACTTCCTCTCCCATCCCTCTCTCTCTAAATCTCTCTCTATGAACATACGCCCTCTCTCCTTTAATGTGACACAAACACATAGTTAGCAGTCTTCAGCGCTGTATGTAAGAATACTGATATAATGATCTCTGAGGCAACACTAAAAAAACTGCATTTCTCTTTTGTGATGAGATTGGATGCAATTGAGCAACTGACACTTGAAGAACGAGTCTTTTTAATGCTGTGTAAGTGTGACAAAAATGCACTGTTGGGCTGATTTTCCTAACCCCTTGAATCCTAAGTGCCAGTATGTGAGACATTCCTCATCCCCACAACTACACAACTTACAAACGAGTGTTTCAGTAGTTACCGAATAATTTATAGTAGTTGCTGAAGAATAATTCTTAGGATTAATAGCTCAATAACAAGCCTAGGGTTTTAGAAAAATATAATCTGTTACTGACACCAAATTACATGACTAAAGACTTTATTAGTTAAGTAATATTTACGTTGTTTAATATAATCTATTATGTGGTTCTATAACTGGTAAAATGTGTTAATAAAGTTTTAACTATCCGAGGTTATGGGCCTCATCTGCTCTTCCACTTATTCTTCCACAAACCACGTTACTGTTGTAACCAGTCACAGGGATGCAGCTATTATGCAGTTTATGAATATGGGTATTTTTGATTGATATTTAAATATCTGATTACAGGTTTTCAAAAGGGACTATCTTATTGCACTTGCTTCATTTTTTGCTATCCAGATGTAGCTGGATACATTGAAAATACGCCCAGCCAGCCCTTGAATGACAACGTAGAGTTTCAATATGAAGTGCTGCAACTCCCCGGCCCCCTGTGGGTCTCAAACTATTCAGGGTAGAACACACTCCACTGATTTCAATTAAAAGGCAAATTGGCCATTTGAACCTTGATCTTAACACTGGGATTTAATTTGTGCCATGTTCTACAGAAGTATGTATATAAGTTTCACCTGATTAAAAATCCCTTTTACATTAGCATCATCACCATCATCATAGCATTTACTGCTAATAGTTATTATTGTCATGTTAAGTAGGGGTGCACAAGAAGGACAAATAACTAGTATTGCAACTGATACTTATGTGATGAGTATGTTTTGCAATTTATTCAAACCACCTTGGTGGAACAATAATGTGGTTGTTCTGCATTATTCTGACCACAACAGTTTATTTTTTGTGCACTTTGTGTGAATCGCATGATTCATCAAAACATCCACAGAAACACTTATCGGGGTCCCAAGTGGCACAACGGACATCAGGAGATCTTAAATTCAAACCATGCGGATACCACAGCCATGCACAGCCCAAAACAAAACAATATTGGCCTTGTCCTATCCCATCAGTAGCCAGCGCACATGTCTGTTAGCTGAAGTAAAAGAACTGTCAGTCAGTGTTCTCCTCCAAGCACACTGAGCTTTCCAATGATGTTGTGTTAGTAACAGTGTAAAAAAAAATGCAATGTCAGACTTTACATGACTGAGAAATCATGTGCTAGCCTTCACCTTTGCAAAGCTAGTAGCATCATGTGACAGGGGAATCTGAGCTACCAAGCAGAATTAGGGGAAAAAAGCAAATAAAAAAAAAAACGAAAGAAACATTCATCTGCAACTGTAATTGGTCTGTAGGATGCTAAAAGCACACAGTCAAATTGGTGATTGGTTAAAGGGTTCATCTGCATATCACATCTATCTGTGATGCAGAAGCCAGCATGGGGACAACAATTAACACACAATATATATGTGCATGTGAGATGAGTCCACATAATGAAGACGCTACTGGTTTTTAGAGAGAGCTGCAGAGTCTACAAAATTATTTGCATCATCTATGTCTTTACCCAGGTCCAGCTCTGAGAGTGAGTATTCCGCTCAGACTCGCTCAGATTGTGGACAGGCAGTGAAATCCCACAGGACTCGTCTCACTCCCTCCCTAATTAAATTCTACCTCGTTAGCCTGCACAAGAGGCAGGGAGAGACACTGCACATCTAAATCAAATCACATCAAATCAGATCTTTCTTTTTTTTTTTTGTCGTGGTGAGCTTATTTTTTAGCAGTACCTGGAGCATCAACTCTTTGCAATCAAAATAAGAAGACTTAGAGAGCCCTGAGTGCACTGTCTAGCCAACCTTAAGTACAGTCTACATTAGCAGACCATCAGTCCATTCCCCACTTACATTAACATGAAAATGTACTCTAACACTGTGCTGTTTAAGCCCTTGCATTTGCAGGCAAGCACACACACACACACACACACGCACACAGCTCAGACAGTCATTTAGCACATCTGCCGTGTGGATCCCTTTGGGTGAGCCATCATATCCAGTTAGCACTGTGGGCCTGAAGTGAGACCCAGAGCAGCAGCCTGTATGGCCTGCCTGAAGCTCGGTACTGTCGGCTCAGCGCTGCCCTTCTCCCAGCCCCACCAGCGCCACTCAGCACCCCTATTAACAGGTCCACGCAGGTGCCCTCAGCCTCTGCCGCTCCACTCCACAAAGAATAGCAATAGCCACCATAATAGAGCGAATAATGGCAATAATAGCAGGCTGCAACTCCTCTGTTTGCTAATTGGCTTGTCTGCTCACAGCCTCCACTCTAAGGGTCATGGGATTTTGTGGGTGGCATCTGTAAATAGCTAATCAGCTCCCCAGGCGCTCGCTTCACTTCAGAAACTATTTCTCTTGAATTCGTAAATAATGGGTGGGGGTTGGTAGGGAGGGGGATAACGGCGGATGGCTACGATAACTGCCAGAGACAACAGAGGCAGAAATAAATAATGAAGCAGTGAATGTTATTCCTGTGCAGCCAACAGAAGCCGTTTGAAGTGCAGACTCGCCTTCATCTTGTCGTGCCTAAAAAAAAAAAAAAAAGCATTGCGAGGCCACACGCAATAAAGACGTCTTTGACGCTTTTGTAGAATGACTAACAAGGAGGTGGGGGGTGGCAGGTTTGGGGATGGCTGCTGAGGGTTAGGCTGCCTGAGGTGAGCCTGGGTAGGAAGAGCAGGGCACCGAAAACCTGCTGCGTCCATCTGATTCCGACCTAGCTTAATTTCACTCACAGCAATGGACTGGTGAGTTCTGCCAACTAGAAGCCCGGTCACTTAACTGCGGCCAAGAATAATCAACAAAAGAATATGGCAAGTGCCCAGAACAGAAACTCTGTGTGTACTAAAACAACTATTTTCATGAATGTGTCTGTGTGTGCAAGTACAATACATAATCACAATATTTTACTATATGTGCAACCATAGGAAACACAATCACAATATTCTGACCAACAAACTGTGCTAATTTGAAAACTATGGGTACAAGTATTTTTATTTGTATCA
Organism: Brycinus macrolepidotus; assembly: GCA_037974445.1. Classification (NCBI taxonomy): domain Eukaryota; kingdom Metazoa; phylum Chordata; class Actinopteri; order Characiformes; family Alestidae; genus Brycinus; species Brycinus macrolepidotus. The sequence goes on along the minus strand of JBBPCZ010000115.1, from coordinate 37,859,809 downwards.
CCTACCTGTGCTGCAATGAAATTAAACTTATTATACGCACTTTGAGACAAAGCAGTTAGCATCCATTCAGTACTGACTTCTTCCACGATAAGCTCAGAAAAGCATTTGTTTTTCACAGTATAACGTATCACCACTTAAAAACACATCATATCACTCACCTCTGTACATTCATGGATTAAGTATATATTGAACAAAGGAAACTGGACTTCTTCGTGTTTATTTTGCTTTTTAATAAGAACGCATCACAAAATGTTGATGGCAATAGCAACATCATGAAAGCTTCCAAAGTTTATACTGACCTATTTATTTATACTTCATATATATATATATATATATATATATATATCAGGGCATTAACAGAAAAGCTGACGCGTCAGCGGCAGAGGCACAAGTCGACGACCCCTGAGAGAAGTCGACGAGTCGTGTGTTTTTTTCCTCTCTGTCTCTGTCTCTGACTGGCTTACGCTGACACGCGTTCCTTGACTTAACCAATCATTGTAGTCACTTTATAAAAGGGGCGGTAACGTTGGTGCGTGGAGAATCTAAACACAAGACGAGAGACATGGCAGCAGAGGCAGTAGGTGACAGACACAAATCACGTGTATAGAGATACTTCAGTCTAGACCACAGAAACAGCATGGTGACCTGTACAATCTGCAACTCGGTGTTAAAGTACAATAAAAGTACAGCGTTATGCACGGCATCTGAAGCAGCATCCGCTAGCTAACACGGGTGCTGCTAGCACTGCAGGGAGTCCAGTCCAGAGGAGCTGAGTGGCTGCCGCGGCTTAAGCTGTTCCCACTTTCTGTTGTGCACTTAAATTTACCAGAAAATTCAAGGTATAAGTCTTTGTTTTGTTCAGTTTAATTGTCATGTTGACTGTTAATGTTACAGAGAACTTTAATAAAAGTTGCTCATTGTTGGACACCTGGGTTCCAACACAGATGATGACATCATCTGTGTGATGACGTCATCAAACGACCTGTCGACTCGACTTTATTGATGGATAAGTCGACCTGCAAAACTCTAAAGTCGTTAATGCCCTAATATATATATACAAATATTTATAGATACAGTTGCCAAATTAGAGTATCAAAGGGCAAATCTCTTACAAGGCTAGTGGGCTAGTGTGTATGAGTGGCTTTACCAGCAAGTCTCTTGTCATCGCTTTGTGGCTCTCACCACACTACCGCATTACACTGCTCCATCAGCCTCACAATCAGAGCCATTCAGGCTGAGCAGATCACACCATGCCACTGGAAGTGATGGAGCCTGACCAGGAAAAGCACACACTGTGGATTCTTCAGTAGACATTGCATCAACTCTTTTGAGCGAGGCATACACTCTACAATTTTTGCCCATTTTTAAGCCCATATTGGTCGTCGTCAGCTAAACTTCAAGATCAGGCAGAATTTCAGCTTAATCAAATATCATCTGACGTGCAGCGGGAAAATGATGCCTGATTAATTGCACAAACGAGCTAAGATTCAGCAGCCGGACGATCAAATGCAATTCTGTTTGCTTGTCTTGCAGTTTGAACAGTCTCACAAGTTGCAGGCAAACCACAGTCACATACACACACACAATCACCATTCCTATACAGTCTGAAAAGTCATCTTCACCACTTATACAGAAAAATCCATTCATGACAACCTTGCTCGTTTTAACTGAATGCACATGTGTGGTATTTCTTTGAAAAATACTGCATATTAACCTACCTATGAACACCACCAACTGTTTTGTTCTTTCAAAGTGGCACTGAAGCTGAAACATGTTTCTTAACTTTTTTGCTCAGTACTGGGAGTGTGCAGCATATTTCTTTTAATGAAAATTTATTAGAAACCGCAAGGTTGTGTTTCACATTTGTACAGGGCAGGAAAACTCTTTGTAAGTTTTCACAACAAACAAGGATTCTAAAACTGTGCCATGTACATCTGTTTTTTTTCTCCCAAAACACCTTCAGATTCATCATCATATGCATGTTTATTGATAACTAAACCAAAGGAATACCAGAGGAAAAAAAATGTACAGGGCAAATAATTAAATAAGCAAAATTACAGAAAGTAGGGATATTACAATACAATATATCATAATACATTACATTACTTACTGTGTTAGCTTGTATCTAGCACATTACAGTGCTTCCCCTAGATATTTTCAGGTCAGGGTGTTTTGCGTATGAGGTGTCATTAAACATATGTAAGACCAAGTTAGTATCATCATGCAGAATTGTTTTAAAAATATAATAAATACACTATGTGAATACAGTTTTACATTCAGGAAGTTCAATAATGCTCTGCTGGGCAAAAATGAGCAAATATCACATAAAAACTGAATGCTAGGAAGCAAACGGTGGCCTGCCAGTTAAATTCTAATCTCTATATTTCATCTCAAGTCAGGAAGAATGAGAGTTTTACCTGTCAGGCTGCCCACCTATTTAAATGTTGTAAGAACAGATGTTACAGACACTGTATTAGAACAGGGCAATACAAAGCACATCTTTTATTTAGAGTTTGAATGCTGCTCAACAATCAGAGTAGGCAAAACCTCTGCATCACTGAATATTCACGAGTCCAACACAAAACAACAATGGTGTGCATGGCAGGGATTCAAGAAGAAAGCCACTACTTTCCAAAAAGAAAGAACTGCCGTCTACAGTTTGCTAAAGATCACATGGACAAGAAGGACTGGCTTTGGAAAAGTGTTTTGTGGATGGATGAGACCAAAGTAGGACTATTTAGTTTAAATGAGAAGTGTTAGCTTTGAAGGAAGAAAAACACTGTATTCCAGCAAAAGAAATTTTTCTCTTCTGTGAAGCATGGTGGTGGTAGTATCATGGTTTTGCTGCATCTGAGTCAGGACAGTTTGTTATCATTTATGGAACAATGAGGTCTGAATTATACTAGTGAATTCCAGTGGAAAATGTCAGGACTGTGAACTGAATCTTAAGAGAAAGTGGGTCACGCAGCAAGATCCTAAGCACACAAGTCTTTCTACCACAGAATGGTTGAAGAAGAACAAAGTTAACGTTTGGAATGGCCAAGTCAAAATACTGAGCTTAACCCAACAGAAATGTTTTGGAAGGATATAAATCAAGCAGTTCTTGTGAGGAAACCCACCAACATGCCAGATTTAACCTGCTCTGTATGGAGGAATGGGCTAAAACTCCTACAAGCCGGTGTGCAGGACTGATCAACAGTCACCAAAATCGTATAGGTGTAGTTACTGCTGCACAAGGGAGTAACACCAGATACTGAAAGCAGTGTTTCACCTACTTTTACCACTCACAGATATGTTATTTGGTTCAATGTCCCGCAATAAATATATGGCCATTTTTAATTGGGTTCTCTTTACCTGCTCCTAGGTTTTAGGTCATATGTACGCGAAATATAGATTCTAAATATAGATGCAAAATATACATTCTAAAGGTTTCACAAACTTTCAGTCACGACTGTAGACAGACAGACAGATAATATGTATTCAGTGTGACTCACAAACACAATCTGAAATCAAAAATCATTTCCATATAGAGTAAAAAGGGCTGGAAAAATTCCTGCCACATCATTTACTACAACAGACTGCTTGGAAAAGGCAATTACATGTCATGGCAGTGCTGTGTTGCAGGATTGGTGACTGTATTTTGGAGCAACAAGCTTTTGGTCTGTACACACATTTGTGTGTGTGTGTGTATGTGTGTTTTTGAGCCTGTTCTCTGTGTGCCATGTTTAGCGAGAGGTCCGCTTGTCCTGATTCAAAGAGCGATTCTGCAGTGAGGCCCTGATAATATCAGGATAACAAGAGCTAATTAAATTTAGTGTGATCACTGGAGAGTGAATTATTTAGAGAGAGAGGCTGAACCACTGTTAGATTGCAGCCACTCAGTTTCATTTCTCCTTTTGTTCAACCTCAAGCCTTGCTCTCTGCCTCCTAACAAAGGGCGGGCTAACATCTTAGTCTTCTTCTTCCTATTCAATTATTCATATACCACTGCATTACTCCTCTCCGACTACATGTTAGTTATCTTCTACTGAGTATGAATGATTCCTTATAAATGTACTAGCATTAACTCATGTGAGCAAATGTTTGTTCATGGGGGGGTGAGGGGGTACGATTGATGCACCAAATCAATATATGGATTAGCATATGGGCGCTACATGATTGATCCACTTGTAGTTTCAGATATCAGGTTGCTTCACACTTGCAGCAGCTCTTTTACAAATCAGGGCAAATATATGGTTCATACTAAACTGATCAAGACAAACTAAGTTTTAGAAATACCAGAAGAGAAATCTTAAATTACATGTAATGCTGATTAGGGATAGGTATTGTTACGATTTTACTGATACTAATATTGATACTGTACCAATACTCTTATTGATACTACATTCCATAATTTGGTATGGAAGTATAAATAAAGATATGATGTGAAAGGATGTGAAATGATTCAAGTTATTTTATTACAAATAGCAGAAATAAGCTAAATTGTTCTGAGTTTCCTGTATATAAAAAGAGGGAGGAGTAATTGCTACAAATGTCTGGTTAACAAATGTGTGGAGGTGACGTGCAGAGCACCGTTCCCATCCAGCCCAATGATCCAATCTCGCATTAGCCATCTGAAAATGGCAGCAATTTTAGAACGTATTAACACTGAAAAATACTGATAGCAGCACAGTTTGTCCAGGAGCTTCTCCACATTTCAGTACTGACCAGTACCAATTTAGTACTGGTTCTTGATACCCATCTGTACTGCTGAAAATGGTAAAACACTGGGAAATCCGATCAAATAAGCTTTCTTTTGGTACTACTCAGCTTTAAAATAGCTTAGATGTATTTATCTAGCATTATATATATTTTAAAATATGTTAAAAGCAAATACCTTCTCAAAGCTTTCATAAAACAGGAGTCTCAGACATCAGGCAACCTATTCATAAGCATTCCATGTAATAGCCTTCTAGAGTCATTAAACACTTTGAAAGTCCGGCTCCCATCTCTACTGGTGTGAATTCTAATTTAGTAAGCTTTTCTAGAACGGCACAGGTCTCATTACATCAAACTCAGAATTCCTTTGACTACATCTTAACAACTGAATAATGCAGAAACTTTGAAAAATCGACATTTTTATTCAACATTTGCAAAACGAACTACTTAACAAGCAACAAGAGGGAAAATCTATCAATAAAATAAATCAATATCAGCATAATAGGCAGTCGTTCAGTCAGTTACTTTTTACTATGCGGTTATCATACACTGGTTGCTTTTTACAGACTCTCTCATGATACATGCAGTTGTTCATTATTTTAGCAGTGCTGGTGACAGTCTTACATACTCAGAAATGTCTTTTTATCATAACAATCCTGTCATACTGCAGTCCCCTAAATGTATATATAGTCATACTGCACAAAAAGAGAACATAAACACACTTGCACACATACACACACACACACACACACACACCCTTTAAGTAACAAGAACAACTTTATCTAACTTCCTCATGATCCGCATGAGAACATACAGTGTAAACAAAGCAATCACTGCCTAAAACCATCTGTCGTCATACTAATGACTATTGATTATTGTATCTAGAAGAGAGTCTAAGAATTTGAGGGAGAAAACACACCTTCAACCTCTTCCTTCAGCTTTACAGTAAATCAATTGGCAAAGTAACACTTTTTAGTGCAGAACCAGTGTGAACAATTAAAGACAAACATATAGCTTTCTGCAGGTTTAATGCTTTTAACTGAACCTATTCGTGGTGTATAAAATCACTATTAATCTAACTCACCCCCCATCCTCTGCATGCAGACTGTGGGGATCAGCTTGATGAAGCTATGCTGAAAACCACAGTTTCATTATCTTTTCAGTTATTTGCTGATTATACTGTACATGTATACAAAACACAAGTACTGTCTGTGCTTTACTTATCCTTTTAAACCAGAACTGCAGAACAATCATTAGAATTTCTAACACTGTCCAGACACTTTTAGGGGCTTACTGATCACTGGTTTAAATAAGTCTTATCATAAATATTTTATCATAAAAGGCAAAATTATCATTACAGGCTGATTTCATTTTAAAGGTGAGCGCCAATCCATTAATATGAGGAAAATTTTGCATCGAAATTATAATAGGCACTGTATTCATAATGTTGAAAATATATTAGAAAAAGAGGATTTCCTAGTAATGAGGAACAAGCATATGAAACAACACTGAACAACTAATCAACTAACGATGTTAAACATCAGTAGTCTTCTAGGGTGTCACACCCATGTAGCTCATGCTAAAGCTCCATGCTCAGCCTTAAAACTCTCTAGAGGCTGCTACAATTTTGTGAGCCTGCCCATTTCTTTGCAAGACTAAAGCAAGAGACATTAATGAATGCTCATTCATTTAGGCTATGAAATGGCCCTATAAATTCATACAAATTGGTTTCAGACACTGAGGACACTTGCCAAGTCATCAGCGGTGGATGAGATTTATGTTTGTCGACCTGAAGTTTACTTAAACAAGGCTAAACAAAAACATAAAAAGACTGACATTTTGAAGGTACTTTCATATCATCAGTGGTGTCTAGATGAGCAGAAATCCCATCAGACTCTTCTCCATATCCGATAAACAGTGCTGTAAGTTACTCAAGTGCTCATAGCTGTCCCTTGTGGAGAAAGCTCACACTGCAGAGTACGCCTTTAAAATCACCTGCAATTACCTTATTTATCATTCAAATTGTGAATTAATCACCACAACAAATCTCTGAGAATAAAAAAAAAAGATTATTTTCTGTAATCAAGTAATCGACTATAATTGAGTAATCATGACAGTCGTAATAATTTTAAGTCAACCAATAATCCATAAAACTTGTAAAAACTGTTGGAATACTGCACAACCTTTCTGTAGAACCATTTCCACCTTATTTGACCAGGCTATACTGGACATTTAGCTTCATGTTATTGGTAGTAATATTCTTGCCCTAAAGAGTAAGAACATCATTCTGTCGAGGACAATGAAAGCCTTTATTACCTCCATAATTGCATTCAATGGATAATTTCCTTCATGACCTGTGCAGGTTATTGATGAATCAAGGTAATCTAAATCCCTATAAGCACATTTCCAACGTATTGATGAAAATGTTGGCCTTGGTAGTGGTTCAGGAATACACCTCATTTGCTATAATCTCACAGTATGCAGCCCTAATGAATACAAAGTGGACAGCACATGAGTTGGGGTGAGTGCTGCACTGTTGAGATGAATGAAATCTATTTTACACAAAGGGCCATTGAAATTTCGCGGGGAGGAGGAGTCCTTATTTTAGGGGGTATGAGATGAACACTATTAAACACTAAGTGAAAGTGTTATTATCTTTTCCTCATTCAAACTGCTGCAAGACAAGGTCACAACTCAGGCTTTACTTATTCATTATCCTGTTCCACACGTTACAGCAGTGGTTTCCAAACTGTTTTAGGTCACGTACCCCCTTCTACCTCCTGACCAAGTTGACGCACCATCAAGAGATCAAAAGTTATGCACCAGCTGGAGTAATTAAGAAATAAGTGAAGGTAAGGAACATGTCCAGGTTTCTGAGACGTATTATGAAAAGGGGGGGAATACATGTGAATCTTTACAGCAACATTTACATATTTGCATCAAGTTTAATCCTGCACAAAAATCAGAACACTTAAAGGTGATCAAATTTCATTAAGAGAAAATGCAACTAAATGCATGCACTGCAACAATATTTCAGCAAACTGCAACAAAGTCATGCATGGCATGAGAAAAGAGGAAAGAGAGAAAGAAAGAAAAAAAGAGAGCAAGAAAGAAAGAGAAAAAAGAAAGAAAGAAAGAGATCCAACCATGTTTCAACAAATTGCAACAAAGGCATGAGAAAGTAAGAGAGTTAAAGAGTGAAAGAAAGAGAGAATGAGTAAAAGAAAGAAGAGAAAAAAGAAAGAAAGAAAGAAAGAAAGGAAAAAAGAGAGAAAGAAAGAAAAAAGTGCAAGAAAGAAAGAGAAAAAAGAGAAAAAGAAAGAAAGAAAGAGCTCCAACAATGTTTCAATAAATTGCAACAAAGGCATGAGAAAATAAGAGAGTTAAAGAGTGAAGGAAAGAGAGAAAGAAAGAAAGAAAGAAAGAAAGAAAGAAAGGAAAAAGAAAAAGATGCAACAATGTTTCAACAAATTGCAACAAAGTCATGTATGGCATGAGAAAGGCAGAAAGAGTGAAAGAAAGAAAGAAAGAAAGAAAGAAAGAAAGAAAGAAAGAAAAAGACGTGTGAGTGAGTGAGTGAGTGAGGGGGGGGAGAGAGAGAGAGAGAGAGAGAGAGAGAGAGAGGAATAGAGAAAAAGAGAAACAGAGAAAGAGAGAATGTCCATGCAGACTAGAAGTGAATAATAATTAGGCCTACTAGCCAGTAGCCACAATATCATCAACAGATAAATGGCAACGCTGACCCATGTTAATGCGAGGGGTGCATCTGTATCGCTGCATTCAGCACACAGGCACAACTGCAGACAGTCTTCCAACACCATCCGACACCACACTTCAGGAAACCCAGGGTTACAGCAATATGTACAGAGAACATGTCAGTGTAAGTACTGTATTGTTTAAGATACTACATACATTTATTAAATCTTATAATTCTACTTTAAATGAATACATATCTTCCTAGGAGGAAAATGATGATATGGTGTAGCTACACTTTTAATGGACTGAGATCTTAACTGGAAGTTTCTCAATTGTACTCCAACAAAACTGTCATGACCCAGTCCAGCCACAGGAGGGGAATCCTTCACATCCAACTCAAAGCACTGCACGCTGCTCACAATAGAGAGATCATCTCTCTTTCATTACGCCTACTATGAAGCATCACACTGATGAAACGGTCACACTATAAGTAACTCGATGTAAAATGACTCATACTCAGTTCTTATCACTCAGGGAAAAAAAACACTATATGAATAGAATGTGCTAAACCAAACATTATTGTAATCTTACTTATTTTAATGTAGGGAGATTTTTCCCAATTTGCATACAATTCTACATCCCTGTCATTATATTTACAATTATGGCATTTACTGCACACACTCTGATCCACAGTGCTTTACTTGGACTGAAGAGGACTTAGGACACCATCAGGTAAACGCACATCCAGATGCAGGAGTCAGCGGTGATTATAATATGTTATTATTATTATTATTATTAGTAGTAGTAGTAGTAGTAGTAGTGTTATTATTATTAGTATTATCATCATCATCATCATCATCAAATTTCTCCATTAAGAGAAGAGATATACAGAGCATATACAGAGCTTTGGTTGTGCTTATAGATGACATTTGTGATAATGATAATATTAGACACATTTGATGATTAAAATATTTAAAAACAGAAACACCATTCAAAAAAAAACAACACTTCCACTTTTTCAAGTTAATTTTGTCACCTGCTGCACACAGCTAACTCTGCACACCAGACTCTCTGGGTGGTTAGTGAGACTCCATTTCTAACTTTCTTATTAATTTTAACTCCAGCTGGAGTCCAAACTCCTCCGGATTGCTAGCTAGCTGGCATGCTCTCAGTCATGTTAATTCCCAAGAATAAATGAGAGTGTGCCGGCTAGCTGCTGTCAGCAGTAATGTATCCAGCCGACGTGACTGAGTTTAACTTGTGCTCCAGTATAAAACATTTTATAGCAGTTTGAATCCTCCCCTGGTTGTTAACAAGAGCCGACCAAAACAAATCACATACAGGATGATGGTTAAAAAGATGCTTGTTTAAAAATGGTTTTAAAGAGATGCTTTCTTCGCTCAAATCCAACGCTCCATAATTACACCCTCAGACAGCACAGCAACCTGTGCACTGTCGCCCGATCAGACAATATCTTTATGCAACGCGTAATGAAAATAACTGTTTATTAGCAATGTTATACCTTGTGATATTTAGATAGTTGACTACTCATGTAAAATAGCTGACACATGATTTGCCAAAAAAGTACTGGTAATGTTCATGAAGAACTAAGATCTAAAAACCATGCATTGTGTTATATTTGGAGATGACAGATACAGATATCACAGGAACATCATGTGCAAAAGAATATGGTATTTGTCCATGGAAATAAAAGTTAGTTTTGTTAGCATGTTTGGCTGTTATATGTATCACTTGCATTATAAATCTTGTTATCCCAAGCACTGATTCCTTTGTATCTCAAAACAATGATTATGGCAATGACCATTATGACCGCTGCTGCAGCACAGCAATATCGTATGCTTAGACTTCACCAATGCAACTGAAACTCAAAGTGGAAAAGTGGCCCCTTTCAGTCACGAGTCAACACACCACACCACAGCACACAGTGTGAACAGTGTGAAATTCTTTCTCTGCATTTAACCCATTCACCAAGTGAAGCAGTGGGGTACCACCAACTGGGGGCACCCGGGGAGCAGTGTGTGGGAACGGTACCTTGCTCAAAGGGTACCTCAGTGGTGCCACTAGCAGTCCTGGAATTCGAACCCATGACCTTCTGATCGCAGAGGCAACTCCCTAACCACCAGACCACCAGCTGAAACTTGGCAAGATTGTAGCCCCACATGGCTGAAAATGAATAAGAGTTTGTGCCATTAAATGGGTGTCCCTTCACCCTAGCACCCAATGAGGTGGGGTTGGCACAATGCACTTTTTTAGGCAAGTTGACTTCTAGGAGGTGTAATATCACTTATGGAGTAACACCACCAAGTGAATAATATCAATATAAAAACGTATCAGTCAGAAGTTAAGTGCATGTCAGCGAAGTCTGAACAACTGTTCTTTAACAACATAGTTTCGTAAGATGTGAAACTTCTTGCAAGCAACTTCTTTTTCTTTGTAAGAACCTCGAGGTCTGTCAGGACAATGTAATGACCCCATTTCTTGTTTTGTTTAGGCCTTGTCTCCTGCCCTTCTCCATTACTTTTCCTCAGTTCCAGTTGTACCTTAGAATATTAGTTTGAGGCTCTGAGTTTGTTGTTCTGTGTTCTTTCAACTCTTGCTGACCATTTCACTACCATCTTTAAGGGCTTTAGATATCTCGGGTTTTAGTCCGTTCACGAATGCAGGTTTTAAAGGCATGCCAGTATCCTTGCTCATAATGGCACTGCTGTTCAGACCAGAATGTTCCAGCCAAATCTGCTTAAGGTGTTCTTCTTATTCTGCAACCTCCCCAAGTGCTCTCCTGTTTTCTGCAGGCATGGAGTGATTTTGCCATTGACTTCTACGGGTTTCAGTTAATTTAAAATGGTTTGTACATCCTCTCATCCCGTATCAACACTGTCTCGAGACTCGCCTGCCTTTGTCTCCACACTTTAAGTAAACTTATTTTGATCACTATTCCTCAAGTTTACATTTACGATCATAGTAGCATCTAGTGGGAGTAGCGTGTAAATTTTTCATAAGCATTTAAGAACTTGTCAGGCCTTGCGTGGCTGTTTATATGCGTCTGGTAATTCTTTGGACCACTTATTTATTTATTCTGGTGTGGCATGTTTTTACTTTGGAGATCTCTTTTGACCTTGTTTTTCACAATGAAGGTCTGTCTCTGGCCATCCTTCTCAAACTCTTCACTTTGAACTTCCACTTCACAGTTCTACAGTGTTTGATTACTACAAGAGCAAGCCTAACCTGTGATGGATTGGTAGTCCTTATCGTGGAGGTAGAACTGGCCTGTGCACTACTGTTCTTTGTCATTGATGCAGGAGAAGGTGTGTTATTGGACAGTTTCTTGCTGCTGTGGTCATGTGGCAGGTCCTTCAGCAAATGGCAGCACTGTTGCTCTTCAGTGGTTTTCAGCTCCTTGAATGGATAGAGCGGTTTTGGCTTCCCTTGCTTAGCACGGCTTTCATGTGTATTTGGAGAGGCTTTTGCTTTATCAGTCTTTTAGTTGTAGCTGTTTAGAAATAAAATTTTAGCATTTTTCATTTTCAGCTAATAGTTTCAGTTTTTCCTTTTTTCTTCTTACAATAGAGAAGCTAATGCTTTGACATTTTCTGCAGTGATTTCAGGTTTCAGTCTCACAGTCTGAGACTTTTCCAGATGTAAAATTTGTTTAAACAAAATAACAGACCATCTGTCACAAATGCTGGCTGCGAACATGAATTGTGTCTTTCTAAAGACCTTTTAAACGTCAGGCAATGTCCAGAGTGAAGGGTAAAGGGGGTATTTGGCTGATGCTCTTACCCAGGGCGACTAACAATCATTAGTTACAGGGACAGTCTCCCTGGAGCAACTGAGGGATAAGTGTCTTGCTCAAGGACACAATGGTAGAAAGTAGGGTTTGAACCTGCAACTTTCTGGTCATCGGGTTCACAGGCAAGCGTAAAGTGACCATTTACACAGGCAAGTGTAAACACACCACAGCACACATTGTGAACAGCACGAAATTCTTCCTCTGCATTTAACCCATTCACCCAAGTGAAGCAGCAGGCAACCAGGAACACAGCACCCGGTGAGCAGTGTGTGGGGACTAGGGTTGGGTACCGAAAACCGGTGCCAATACAGCACTGGTACCTATATAACCGGTATGTACCGAACCGAAACAGAACGCGAATTTCAGTGCCTCATTTCGGTGCCACTTAAATGCTTGAACTGTCGATTGAAATATTTGTTCTCTGGGGCTATGATGACACAGTTGTAATAAGCTGTCATGTCGGGGTGTAGAGGGAGGACGGACTGCAGGGAACTTCTCGTATAATAACTTCTTTAATGAAATCAAGCAAAAGGGAAAAGCTCGGAGAGCTCAAAGCAGAACATGGAATGTAAACAAAAG
>JBBPCZ010000115.1:37804693-37828231 GCA_037974445.1 Brycinus macrolepidotus | reverse complement strand
CCGAGATTGATTTCAGTGATCCAAAGAGCCCTGAGACACAATACCATCCATGAGTTTAATTGAAAAACAAAATATTTTATCTTTATGACACTTAAATACAATTTGCATAATAATTTGGAACGTGGTGTATGTATATATTGTTTATATATATATATATATATATATATATATATATAGAGAGAGAGAGAGAGAGAGAGAGAGAGAGAGAGATCAGCATTTCTGCATCATTTCAGTTCTAGATTATTAAGGACATTCTGATTAAGACATAAAGGCAGCAGATCATTTTACCCAATGCCAGTTTTTGTATGTAAAATCATACCACTTCAGTAACTAAAGAAATCTAAAGAAACATATGCAAACATGAAAAAAGTTGTCACATCAAATATGAGAAGGCAAACGTGTTGATTAGGGTTATAATGATTTTTAGAATTCCTAATTCAGCTCAATATAATACAGTGGTGTCTCGAATTATATAGTGAAAATATTATTTTTTTCAACACGACAAAATCTTATTTGTGCAGTCTGTGCAGTCATAGCATAAGCAATTTCTTCCAGGATCAATGAAGTTTTCTAATTCTGATTCATAGGAATGCACAACCTTTTCTCCAAACATGCAATCCCCAGTTGGACAAATTATTATTATTATTATTATCATCATCATCATCATCATCATCATCATCATTATTATTATTATTATTATTATTATTATTATTATTATTATTATTTCTAGTAGTAGTGGTAGTAGTAAAAGTAGAAGTAGTAGTAATAGCAGAAGTATTGGCAGTATTAGTATTATTATTGTGGTGCAGTTTTATCCAAACAAAGTGAGGCACGTAAATGCACTGTATTTTAATGCTGCTGCTACACCTGCACCACAAGGTAGCATAATTAGACATGACTCAGTGGGCTTAATAGCTTGTTACTTCTTGCTTTTTGCGTAGCACCTTATTGCATTATTTGACTCGTTATGTTAACAGGCAGCTGATTTTTCAGTTGAGGATTTACAGTAGAAATTAAAGAGCATATCATGTGAATTATATTAGAACTTTGGCTAAAAGAAAGTCCTGGAAATGTGGTACTTACGAGAGCTCTGATAAATAAATCATTGTTGTTGGAGAGCATCTTGTTTGTAAGTTTGTAATTTTTTTCAAAGTCTCCAGAGACACTTGCACACTAAGAACAGCCTCATCCTTATTTTATAGGTAACACATTATATATGTAGTGTGCTTCATGGTACATCCAAGTCTGAGAATTAGCAGTCACGACGTAGAATGTTTCAAGAAAAGACTTCCAGTGAGGGTCCTGAAATATAGATTAGCACCTATGGCTATGTCCTTTCAATTCATTATAGTGAAAGGCAAGTGATATCAATTATGTTACACCTGTCAGTGTGCCAAGGTCAGAGAATCATATATTCAGCTGCTCAAGCCTCTCCTCGCAGATGCCAATCAATAGCATTCATATACAGAGTGCATCAGAAATGTACCAGCGCTCTGAGCAACACGAATTACAGAGATTTGCTAATGGTGTTAAAGAAGTCTTTAAATAAATCTGTGGGTTTCTTCAAGAACAAAAATTGTTCTCATGTGGGAGTAATGGTGGAATTTAAGATAAAACTCCAAGCTTAGCCTTGTGGCCTTCCCAGCTTCAATGCACAGCTTTTGAGAACCAATCCTGAGAAGAGCAACGTGCTATTGGCAGTCATGTGGGCCATCAGCTGTCACTGGGAATCAGGAAAGAGCCACGTGCAAGACCTCACTGTCCATGTTAATATTCTGGACATAGCGAGAAACAGACAGAAAATCAATACTTTCATTTTTTTTTCAATATTACAGAATGAGGGGAAAGGGGCAAAGCTCCAACCTCTCATAAAATTGGAGATTGGCTCCAAAGCCATTTGCCATTTGATCTGAGATGGAGCTGGAGACAAGTCCCTGGGGCAGATTTATATAATTAAATGCTGTTTGTTTTCTTCCATGAAAGCAAAGAAAAACTGCAACAAACAAACATTTTGCTAGTTTTATCCTGAATGATCATACAGTCCAAAATGTTCTTTGCGAGATGGATTTGACACAGCCTGGTGTCATACTATTACTGGTTTATGTACTGTCCATGTCATTTTCTGTGTGTGTTATAGGAATTGACACCTCAATAAAAAAAAATTTACTGCATGCCCTTTTACTGATTTTATTGAATTTTTTGTTTTTTAGTAAGAACCATGGCTAATGTGGCTAGCAAAGCGTTTTATCTCCAGGACTCTGGCATTTAGGCTCACTTCACAAACAGTTTTTACATTTTAAGCCAGTTGAACACACTTTGATGTCACAGAACCTTACAGTTACTTTCCCTTTTACCTACATGCAGTGGACATGGATAGATCTTGAGTTACCTGGTTAGCTTTGTGAAGCATTAGTTTGCTAATAAACCATGAAGCTTAAAAAATGCTAGAAATTTTCATCCAAACTTTTAAGTGCAAACCTGACTAGAGGCTGACAAAATTGTCAAAAACCGACCTTAATTCTAAATTCTGCAGTATTTTATTCATCCAGCTGTGAATTTATTCAAGCTCAACAACATCCCACATGTTTTAGTACAGATAAACTTTCCTTTATGAGCTTTTCTCATACCGTGTGGTGCTGTTTTAGCTAAATGTTAGCCTTCACACGTTTAATTCTAAAACTGTATTTGTTTACATGGAACATACAGAACCCAAACATAATGATAGTCAAACATTTTCCCTGTACTCTCCTGAACTGTTAAAATCTATTAAGGGGAGAAGCCAGCTGTAAGCGCCCAAACTTGAAATTTGAACCAAACACATGAATTCAAGCAAGACACTTATATAAGAAATGACATCAGTACTGGCACAAGCAGTCAAGTCCAGTCGGGTTCAGACAAATCCTTCTGGCTCCAATAAATATGATCTGAATTCATATGATATGAATGTCTACATTAAACAAGAAACACAAGAGAAACTCAACAATAAATGGAAACTGGTAAGTACCAAATCTAAGTAACAGTGAGGATGCTCTTTGAATGCAAGACTTCAAAAAGTTTGAAAAAACCCAGTTAAATAATATCTTTGTTGGTTTTCTAAATGAAAACAAATTCACAAAGCCTTTAAATATGGTTAAACCCTCTAAATTTACTCAGCAGCATCAACTGACTTGCTGAGTTTAACATGCCAGAAGAAATGCATAACACACATAACGGCAAATACAAACATACAAAATGTGCCTTAACTTTTGCACATGCCACATTTAATATTTTTCCCCCAATAAGTTATATCGAACATATAAATAATAATTCACATTCTCCGTAGAGGATGTGTACTATTTCACTCTGAAAATCAACAGAACGTAATTTGCCTGGGGCACCAAAACTTTTGCATAAGATTGTGTATCCCATTCCAAAGCGTTTACAAACTTTCTCACAACATATGCCTTTCACTGCGGTTCAGAGGATTCTGTTATTAGTATTTCAAAAGTTTGGAATAGGAAGGCAGCTTTGGGTCAGGTCCATAACTGTTCAGACAGCCCTGAAGACAATCTGGAGAGAAAGACAATATGTGTGAGGATAACTGTTTACTCCAACTTCTAAGATGTCCCTGAAGCCTCCCTGAACTCCAAGAATAGACTTGCACTCAATGGGGTGGTTGCACACATTCCTATTCTTGATCCATGAAATTTTTATCATGGGCAACTTTTATGCTTCTGCCATGAAAGTCGAAGTGTAGAGCCAAAGCAGAGAATAAACATAACCTGAGCTCCACCTGTCCGTGCCTGGCATCACTATCACAAATCTCACAGAGACAGCGTGTTTGTTTTTCAGACATCACACACAGAAAGCACTTGAAGAACTAGAAAAAAACAAAACTAGCAAAACTGAAAAGCAAACCTCTGCAGAACGAGGAGAGGTTAGCTTTGGGGTGGCATGATCACTGGCAGTGTGATTTTGTTTTCTTAACTTTAAAAGGGTTACATCTCAGGTAAAGATGTGTCTCCAAGTGACACTCTGCCCAAACCCTAATCTGGACATGGAGAAGACAATCAAGCCGATTAAGTTTTGGAACTATAACAGATCTTCCTATGAAAATGCAAAACTGAACAACCCCAAGAATTTCAAGCAGAATTGTGCACATTCTATTCAGAATACAATAAAACATTGATAAACTTTGCACAGCACAGAAGGTTTCACGCATAGTAGAGTGATGGATCAAGTTTCCCCCCCCCCCCACTACCAACAATCTTTACAGTTTGGACACGACTCAGGAGCCTCTGTTCAGCAGTACTGTTTTATTTACTGTAAGTGGGTATCAGGTTCTGAGGTGATACAAACAGGCTCCTCCGAACGTGACAACTCACTGGTCTACACTCGTCCATGCTGCCTCTAATGCTCTCAATATGGCCAGACCAGATATCACATTCTATCCCTCTCTCTGTTCCTGAGTGCAACAACAGGGATGACCTGTCAGGTATACAATACATTAGTGATGTAATAATACACAAAATTCAAACTCAGACTTGATGCAATATGGTGGGGCCATGATAAGATATGTTTTCTGATACAACAAAAATAAGTGCCTGAATATGTGCCTACACAGACTGGTCTGGCTTAGCTAAAGTTCTCAAGCTTTTTTTATTATTTCCATGCCACTCACTAACAAAGCACACCTAGAATTTCAGACAACAAAAGCTTTTCAGAGTTTGGATGCATGCATAAGTCCCTGCGACCCCACTTTAAAAGGTTGCACCCGAATGTCTAGTTTTAACCATTGATGGTGGTTCCAACAAAAGATGAAATACAATGATATAGACATGAAGATGATATACAGTCAAAATAAAGCAGAGGTACTGGTAATACATCATCACATTCATTATTACATTAGATTCACTGTTCCAAATTGTATTTTAAAACAATTTAGACACTGTTACGCCTTTACTGCCTATTTTACTCCTAGACAGATCAATGCTATTTCTAGGAATGTCCTGATCATTTCATGTGATGCAGTAGTCCACAAAAATTGGTAGCCTAACACATCCTATCAGCAGCGGAGTGACTGAACTAACTTCAGTATAGTTGAAGTGACCACTATGCTGCTGTATTATCTAAAAAAATACAAATATTGTATCAGATGATCCTCAATATTAAGTGACTTGGGTGGGATTATCACAATTCTGTTTTGAAAGCCAGAAGAGAAGATCAGAAGATTGCTGGTGAGCAGAAATTGAACTAACACATAGGGCTTGGCTCGGAAAATACTAAGCATTCAGGATAAATTGCTTCAGTGCCACAAAGTATTAAAAACTTCTGTGTCATTTAATACCCAATTTCTATACCTACAAAGTTATTCTTATAAGAGACATTTCTTTTGTAACCTACATATATATATATATATATAAAATTAAAAACATATGCAGATTTTGTGTGATTTTCCTATTTGAAAAATTGTTTTTACTTTAGATACAAAGATTTTATGCTTTTATATATTTTTTTAATATTTAAAAAGTTATCAAAAAAAGGATCGATCAGAAATCAGTCTCTAAGCTGTTGATCCTAGTACTGGTCTGAAAATTATTTTTAAATGGTATCCCTATTCAAACACCAGCCATTGTGGAAAGACAATGTTAAAAACAATTACTAGACAAAGCTCTACTACAAAATATGAAGATTTAAAGTAAATACCCAAGAACTCACTATTCATCAGGGCCTGGACTGCCTCAATTTTTATTTGTGGCAAATAAAAAAAGGACACCAAACTTCACTAGACAACATATAAAACCAAAAGGCATTTTCCCCAAGTTTAAATATTTTTTAAATGTGAGATTCAGAAAATGCTTAAACTGACTGAGGGACTCGTTGGTTTAACCAACTGAAACAATCTTCCATTTAATGTAAAACACAACACCACAGCTTGACTGCCTTGCACACGCAGCTCCACTTCGGAAGCAGTAGGGCACTGCATCACACTGACACACCAGTCTGGCTACAGAACAGGCCATAAACCTTGCCAGTCCACAGAGTGTAAAATAATAATGGCAGTGTTGCAAAAACCAAGCTGTGATAATAACAAGCTCTAATGGGGCACTCTTATCGACATCGATTTCCAATAATGGAGATCATATAAAAAGTAGGTAATTACACTGTGCAAGCAGAGGGCGTCCTGAGCAAATATCATTATTATCAAATTAGAGTGGAAGGCTGTAGCAGATCATGCACACATTAGGATGGAGGGCCCTGGGGATGTGAAGGGGGAAGGAAACACAAAGCATAAAGACCCACCCATAACCCCCAGTGGTTGTCTCCTCTAGAGCCATTTATACCATGCCCAGGGTTAAAGCCACGTCACTGACTACAGCTTTAACAGCGGCCTGCTAACACTTGCAGAAGTATTTTATTACTTCAAACTGAAAATTCAAGGAATATTCTGTACAACAGCTGACCCAGTGATGATGAAAACAGAAGTAGTGATCACAAAATACACTTGAATAGAGTGTACAATCTATGCTGGACTCCCACGGTTCTTATACAGTAAGGTGGTCCTTAGCTGAGCCAAACCTTAAAATGGCGGTTTTTCATGCACTCACCCTTTCATCTTGTGACGCATTGTAAGAAAGTATTCCGGGCAAAAATGTTAATAGTTAGAGGTTGCTTAACAAGATCGAAGTCTGGAAAAATACAAAAATGATGAAGATGTTACTAGATAGAACGGCCTTCAAATATTGGTCTTTGAATTTACTTTTAGCTTTTGCTAGTCTAAAGTGAATAAACAGCTCAGAGAAGCAACTTAAATATTTACCTTTAACCTATTATAGGTAAATCACTGAAAAATGGAATTAAACAGTCAATTGTCACAAATATCAAATTTCTCACAATAACTGACACTGTCTAGTTTCACATCAGATGATTCCTAGAACAGCCAGGCTAGCATTCTCTAGGATACCGCGCAACCTGGAGTAGATGCTGCTTTTGGTTTTCCTTCTTAGTGAGAATGAAATTGTATTTTAATTTGTGTTATTATATTATATTATAATAAATTATATATAGTCAAACACTTCATTCTGTATTGTCATTTACAACGTTCAAGTGGTGGACAATGCTCCACTGCTCCATATTAATGATAAAAAACTCAATGCACAACCCAAGTCACTTGAACAACGTCATAGAACCTTTAGTAACAAAGTCCTTGACTTTCAAGTTTATGCACAACTTTAGATCAACCTGTGCACGTTCAGGAGGCTCCTCCTGACCTTCCTTCTCCCTGATGGATTTCACCACTGCTCACTTTGTTTCGTCACCCACATCTGGATCAAAGAACGATGGACCAGCTGGCTCCTCACTCAAATACTGGAGATGTTGAACAAATTTGGCAGCCTTGAAGAGGCTTGGATTAATGCTACTGAAGTTAACAAACTGTTGTAAGAACATCACGTCATTGTTGGAAGCTGATGCAGCAAGTGGCAAACTGCACCATGTTTTAATGTATGTACTGATAAATGGACACTATGGTTGAGTATGGTCGAAGCTACTTGAGCAACATCTAAACATGCTTGACAAACCGTCAAAAAAATCCTGAAATGTTTTCTAATGTAAGATAACACAAGTAGGGGGTGAGAACTAGCATTTTCAAATTGTCATTTTTAAGGACCACCCTTAAAATGTCAATGCAGTCAATACAATCAATGCAATGAAAGACAAAATGCATTGCTTTTTCTTGTTACTGAATGACCCTCTATTCATCACTCCGACTGAATAGGTTACAAAAACCTTTGGGAACCACTGATTTACCTAAAGAAAAAGTTTAGCGAAAAGTTAAATTTACACAATTTTCCACATACTTAATTTTCAGATGTAGCTGATCAACCAAGACATGTTTGGAGTCCACATTTTGCTTCTTTACTCTTGAACTGCAGCTGCATTCCTAGCAAACATTAGAGGTTAACTGTCACCCAAACAGGCAAAATCATTTGCGTAAAATATTCTCAACTTGTTCAGGCCACATCCAGTTCTTTATTAAAGAGGTTATGGAAACTGTTCTCCAATTTATGGCAGCATTGTAAACAATTTTGAGACAAACCTGGTGTTTTCTAAAAAGGCAGGTGTAGTTTTGTTCATTTTAAAGCTCACAGTCTGTATGAGCCTATTGAAGAGCTGGATGCGGTTTGTTAAGTTTCAGAATAAAGTACTGCTGAAGCACTTTTAAGGAAACCGTTTGGGCTTTTTAGGCAGATACAGAGTAGGTTTTGTTTGCAATATTGGCCTCTCAGGTGCATTTTTAAAGTAAATAAGCAAAACTGACACCAAACATGGCTTTGATGACTGACCACATCGGTAGGCGGAAAATTGTGTAATGTGATTTTTCCTTGAACTATTCCTTTAAGGCCAATGCTGTCAGTTTCTTTGCAAAGTTACAGGATTCTTTTCAAGAAACAATTATTTTACTGCAGAGCTTAGGAATCCATTTACTTAACTAAGAGCCCAGACACAACTGAGAGGAAAACGGAAAACTCTTTATGTAATACTGCACAAAAATAAATATTATATTTCTCTATAATCCTTATCCAGATAAACTTAGTCCCAGTTTCTACATTTGATAAGTATTTAGTTTTTATTACATAGGAAAATATGCTTATTTCAAGATGTGAATTGGTGTGTGCCTGATGTGAATGCAGTTTAACTGCATGTCTTATGAATGTCACATGAAATTCCAATGTTGACCTGTGCAGACATGTTACGAGCTGAAGATCTAAGAAGTGACATGCAGTAATAATTTAAAGCACTTTTTCTATGACCTTCCCATGACTGTATTTGCATTCTGTTTGGCACATGGCATGTACCATTCCTTTTTCTCAATGCATTAAAACCTGAGAAAAATTAAAATCTATATGATAACCAATTCATGTCATGTATCACAGCAGGCCATAAAGATGCACTGAAGAGGACATGACCTCGGATGCAGGTGCACGACTAGGCCGTCCAGCTTTTTTGCATCGTTGATCAATGCTGTCCTCACCAGCATTCAATCAAAGTCATCATGTCATTATTCATTACAAGTATTTGTTTTATGAAATCTCAGCCCGGGGGTGTGTTGTTTGTCCCTTTGGCACATACACGCGCATACACACCTACCCACCTCCAGCAAAATTGTGCTTGTAAATGAAATCAGACTTAACCATGCGTTGGCTTTTCATCAATCTCTGTGTGATGGCTGCTCGCCCTTGATTCATGGCTCCCACCTTCTTCAGCTCCTCCCTGTGTGTGCAGATATGAGTAATGACCCTCTATACCTAACTCCCTGCTGAGCTGTCGACCTGAGGGACAACCACAGGAACCAAGGATCACCCCCATCCATTATCACCACCCAAAACACATTCTTGATCACACATAGAGACACATAAAATACTATATATGCATGTGTGTACATACAAGTATAATATATATGCATATCAGTGTTGGTTCCACACCACAATTTGTACTTCAGTGCCAACACCAGCTGTGGTACATCAGCATCTATAACAAAACACTACCTTGAGCAACAAATGAATAGCCTCAAGTGACTGATAAACCGAAACAAAAAAATTACCTAAGCATTTTATTAGCATTTTTATTACCCCCCACACACAATTTTAGATCTATCATAACCATACATATTGTCTTTTGTATTAAATGTACAAGTGTATGCTGAAGAAAATAATGTCATGGCTTTTGTGTGGCTACTAGGTAGGCTAGGCTGTAGTGACGGCCAGGGAAACTTAACATTTTTTAGTTTTCATCTGGTAAGCTGTTGGAGGACATTTTAGGCCTAGAGGTTATGTCAAGCGTGCCTTGTAATGTGAGAACATGCTTTTGCGCAACAACCAATATACAGTATAACCATATTTTTCCCCCATCTGTGTGGCAAACAGAATTTTTCCAAACACAGTGGCCCGCACCAATATTTACTAGTGGAAACTCTGGGGCAATGTTAAGGACGTGACTGAGAAAGCAGAGGTAGTGTGGTAGTGTGTATTGCTAAGCTTACTACTCTGTCTTATGTTACCTATACGTCCAAAACAGTGGGGAAAAAAAGTCCTTTCACTGTTAACAAATGACCACATCATCCAGAAACAGATGTCTATCCAATGTAGCGTCAGTTTGCTCTAGTGTTAGCTCTCAAGTTCAAATAAAAACGTACTTGTCCAGGACAAAAACCTACCCGTTTGACCCACAATTTTAAAGTCCTGCTATCCAACAAAGTTGTAGGTAGAGAGCAATTATGAAGATGGCTCCTGAGTCCATCTCTGTGAAGAATCTATACAATAAACAATAGTGGACAGGGCATTTCTGACATACTGTGATGCTGTTGTTAAGGGAGGGTCAAGACAAAACGAATAGTCAGTTCAGAATAGGGTAATTTGGCACAAAGGTAATATTTCTTTTTATTTAGCGGCTCAACAGTGAAGTTGCCAAGTTAAAATTACACAAGGTTTTTTAAAGCATGTGATAAGATGCATGTTGGGAACACAGTAAAAAGTGTGATAACACATATGAATCTGATTGCTCAAATCACTTCAGGAAGGGGCCAGAGACGCAATTGAGTCAAATGTTATAGCAATGTAAGTTAAACAATCTCTACAAGAGTCGTCTGACAACCAAAACTAATACTGCCTACTACTGTTACAGTGCCTCCCCTTGCAGTTCTGTTTATGGCAGCACTTAATGCAGGCATCGTTGCTCTTTCAGTTCTCCTGACGATATCCAGACATAAGTTTAATTTTAATTCAGTAGCCCACTTTAGATGAGCCAGTTAGCTCAAATAAAGCGCCAGTTTTGTTTTCCACCATCTCTACACAGTATACTGTGTTTTAACGCACAAGGTTCATGACAATAATGACACAGGAGGATAACTATGTTAATCAGCTGTCAAAACAAGAAGAATTAGAAAAAAGAGAAGCAAGCAATTGGCTGTTCTATACAATCTGATTTGCATATAACTTACCACATAGTAACTGGAATTCAGTCTGGATACTAAGTGTAAATGCATTTGGCTAAAATCTGATCAGGATACAATCTAGATACTAGTCGCATTAAGTGACCAGGCGTAAACAGAGCCACAGTTTCCCTCCCATCCAGAGCACCGGCAGCGTAATCATTGGCACTCTGGTTTGAAGTGCAAGCGTTAGAATTTTGAATATCTTTTGGAAGAAATGTTCAAAAGTGCCCTCTCAGGTGCACGCCCGAATCACCTCTTAAACGCACAGCCCATCTTAAACACACAACCCACCTCTTAAACGCACAGACCATCTTAAACACACAACCCACCTCTTAAACACACAGGCCATCTTTTTTAGTGTGATTGACGGTGCAGCCTCCCGCTCACATTTCCCACAGGAACTGCAGCGCAATGGTTCAGGTTTAGTAGAAGATTTCAACCCCACTAGCTAAGAAAGCTAAATGAGACAAAAGGGTCGGCATTCCAGACCTCATGGACAGAAGAGTGTGGTTTTATTTTTTCAGTAAAATTGTGCTGGGTGTACTTTATGAATATGTTGTTTGGCAAACATCAAGAGTTAGAGCCTTTTGAGACAAAGTACTAGAAAACTTGTGCTGAATCCACTAAACGTGCAAAAAACAATGTGCACCAAACACGCAAAAATGTCCAATTAGGAGAAGCAATTCAATATCCTCGAAGTCTTTGTCGCTGCTAAAAACCATACGACTGATGCAACTGATGCATCGCTTTGCTCATTGCCAAATGCGCAAAGTCCTTCGCTGGTGGCGAATATAATAAGGAGACTTCTCTGTAGCTCAGACATTCAGTTTGAAGGCTTACCAAACGAAGAGACAATCAAATCAAGAATAAAAGATATTCCCATGCCAGCTACAGCAGTGACACTGAGCTGTTTAAAAACTTCTTAAGATTGGAGATATAGAAGAGGAGTTCAAGTGGTACTGCAGTGCACAAATGTAGAGTGGACATATGCACTATGATGCACTATGAACTGTTTTCTACTGTTTTGCCCGACACTCGAAACTGAAAAACTTTTGACTAGAAAAAAATAAAAGAGTAGTCTCTGACCTTTGAACAGTACTGTACCTTTTATCCCAATTTTTGTCTCTTTATTAACAGAATTTGTGTGCAAAAATTTCATGACAACAGCACCAATAGAAATGGTCCAAAAAAACACGCTGCAGAAAGTTTTTGCTCCACCTGTAAAAGTTGGTTTTTTTGGTGGTTTTGTTCTGACAGTGGTAGTAAATATCAAACATACACAAACTTTTTTTGTTGGTTTGTTTTTTTTTTACATTGCTTTACCTGTTAAACAAGGCTTAGCATAACACGTACAACTGTTAGCGGCCCTTGAGCCACTATCTACGCTGTAGTGGCCACTCCCTGGTTGTGGCAATGCAGGGCCTGGAGCATGTGTGAGTGTACCCAGCCCTCCTGGACACCCACGACATCTCTATCTGCCCAGTCGCGACATACCATTAGCATAAACAAGCGGCTGTGGCCATGTCTACCTGTCAGGGACTTGTCAGTTTGTGGCTGCAGAAGAGAGCACGGTGCATTAACCCGGCCAACTTATCTCTCACGCTGTCCACAGAGGGGGGATTACTGCGTAAGAATTGCTTTCAGGGTCCCTGTCACTCCTGGCTGATTAGAAGGCCGTCTGCTCTTCCATCACCCAGCAGACAACAGGGAATCCCGGCTGTTTGCATGTCCTCCACCGCCAGCACCCAGACCTGACGCATCGCGCCCAGAACACTAATTGGCCACTGTCATTATCCCAAATCCAGATAACTGGACGTGACTTGTTAGAAACTGGCACCTCTACCTCTTCATTAATAAACGCCAGCTCCCCCGCCTCAGACTCAATAGGCAGGTGATCCACGCTCGGCGGGGCTCGGACGCTCTGCAGCTGTGCTATTAGCACCGTGAGGCTAATCCATGGCGAGAAGCTTGAGGTCAAATCAAACTGGCTTCAAAGCAGCATTCCTACTCCACTCGCTTAATTAAGCCAGAAACACAACACTGATAGTTACATATATTTTTTTCCCTTCAGTCTTAATTAGGCTGGTGTGACATAGGAGGTTTCATACCTGCAGCCATATGTAATTAGTAACACTTATCTGCCAAATTCTGCCAACAAAAACGTGTAATTAAGCTAAATCTATGTAGCAGTTTTAAGTCAATCATTTCTTAATGAGCAAAAAAATATGTCTGCTGCACCTACAGTGAGTAATGTAAGTAGGAACACATTATATTTCAAGGTTATACCCATATGTTATGAAGAGCTTGTTTGTTCCCAGTCTGACTGCTGAACAACAGAGAGCACACGTTCATGTCTTGCAGTAGAAACAGGCACACTTGCTAACCAACACTAACCATCTCCTCTGAGAGATCATGCTAAGGCTTGTGTTAAGTTTGTACATCTGACGCAGCTTTGCTTTATGGAGCGATCCGTGCTTCTCCCACCAGACTGCAGGGTGACATGCTCTTCCCCTCGCCTTGTTTTCCATCCTCTCAACCCAGCTTGAGATCCAGAAAAACATGCCATTTTATAATTGCCTGATGTCTAGTAAATGCCATCCAGCCTGCCCCTGTTGCTTATCTAGTTATGATAGGAACCTGTATCATCCCAGATGGCCCTTAAAGAGGAGAGGTGTTGCCTGATGAAAACTGTGCCCTCTGACCTGAAGAGAGAAGCAGCCCAGTTAACATCCCCCACAAAAGCCCAGCATTACAGCGAGTGGCCTTCCACTGGCAGTAAAACACAGAAGTACATTTCTATGGAAGAAAACAGCAGGATGAGTACAAATCAAAAACATGCGTACTGTACATCAAATCAATTCTGGGACTTATTGACAAAAGGTACCAATTTCTTCCCATTCTTTCAGTATCATTTTGAATTTAAGGTTTTACGTTCTTATTCTCGCCTTTAAATTGCTGGTGCGTTCATTAAACAGTGTACAAAACTTCACATTTGTTGTTTAGGGGCAGGTGGGCTGGTGGGTGGACTGTTTGTGAAGGTCCATGGATGGAACACAGGGAGGATGCAGCCAATTTAATGCAGACCTGATTTGCCTTGATCTGTAAAGTAAATTTAAATGATTTTTTTTTCTAACTGCGGGGGAATGGGTTGCAGATGGATGCCCTCTCAGCAGCCGGCTGCTTTGAAAAGAACGACTTTTTAAATTACCCATAAATCACTGTCAGCACACAAGGGGCCGCTGTTCCAGTGGCCAGCCAGCAGTCACAGGAGGGCGCTAAAGGTGGCACAGCAATCTCAGACCCTCTGCCATGCTTCACTGCACCACTTCAGGTACACACGCATAAATACACAGATACACATACACACGCACCTATCCACAGACACACAAAATGCACAGATTACACTACTGGCATCCCATTTACACTGCTTGTGCACAAATGCATATGCAATAAAAGTCTTGAAGTCTTGAAGTGAAGTCTTGATGATCTAGATATACAATGGGTAAATGTACACAGACAGATAAATATCAGAAATTAAAGCGTGAGTAGCAAATTATTTGATCAGTCCATTGCTGAAGATGCTAAAATGGCAACACAATCTCAGACCCTACTGACGCTCACTGCATCACAACACGCGCACACACACACACACTCACACACACACTATATTTTGCATATCATCAGTACTTAACAATATAAATAACAATGACAAGCTGCATGTTTCATTATAAAGACAGTAGGATTAGTCCTCTCTAACTGAGTTGACCAAAGAACAGCATATAAAACAGAAATATCATTTTACTTGTAGTTTTTGACAGCATTATTTATAAAGTGCCACTACTGGTGCGTTCTGTTTGTTCCAACTTCTCAAACCTCAGAAATGCAAATGATTGTAATGCGTCAGGAAAATGTGTTCAAGTATGCATGTAAATATATGTGTTCAACTTCAAGTATATCATCCAACCTGATTTTTGGAACATCTAGACTTCCGCCTAAGGGTGCAATAATTATTTGTGCATCAAACTCAGTGTATCAAATGCCAAGTATTTTGTAATCACAGATATACCCGTTGGTCCCTGCTCAGCATTTCCCATTCACTGCCTTTCATGGGATGACTCACATGAAAGACCTTTTTCCCCCTGATGTTGCTTAAAAATTCTAGAGGCTCTGATTTTTGGGGCTTGTTTTATCAGAGGGATGGTGCCAATCTGTGATCAAACCAATCTGTGCTGTGTGTCATGAATGGAACAAAATCCTGAAGTTATAAGTGAAAATCATATTAAATCTAATGTGTATACAACAGGCTTATTTGCAGCCCGAACATAACTACTATCACAAGCTTACAGCAAAATAAAAGAGCACTTCATATGAGAAAACACAGATACAAACCACAAGAAATATTATGTAGATAGTTTTGCAACCAAAATAGCAAGATATAAAACATCGTTTTGTGAAAGCAGCTAGATGCGCATCCAAATCATCTCTTAAGGAAGACAGATCCTGTCTAAATGGAGGAGATTTTTCACTGAAGGCAAGTTGAAATGGTCTTCACGCAAGCAGATGGTGGTACGCTTTATGGTCGTCTAGTAGAAACCAGCCCTGTCACCATGGAAATACTCCCTGAAAGGCAGCGCTTACTACTTAACATTCAAAAGCAGCCATCTTTGAAATACCAGCATCAAGTGCTATGGTACAACGGGCTGCGTCCTTTCTGCTCAGACTTACTCTCCTAACATAACGGTGACATGTGCAATGCTAACCAGCCCTGTACATCTTCAGCGCTGTTCGTCAGATGTTCGAGAGGCAAAGACCAACCAGTAAACACAGCCAGACATGCATATGCATTTCCAGCTCGGTCTGTGTAAGTGGAATATCTTCAGAGACAGTTCAACCTTAATGACAGGTAATTAGTCAGCTGCAGCTTTGGTGGAGTTTGAAAAGCTGATGACAGCATATGTCCCAGTGATAAACAGCGCAGTGTGAGAGAGAGGCAGCGAAGGAAACCAGCCATGCTGCATTCATCTGTTACACTCACAATTAACACACTTAATTAATGGGAGAGATATCAGTATTAGATCCGTATGTGCCTGCCGCTGTGTAACAACATTTGCCGTTAAAAGAAATTAAGCAATAACCGTCGATTACAAAGTGGTACAGCACAGAATTTGATTCTTACAAATGACTACAAAGCACAACCAAGATATTACTGCACTGCTGCACTTCAGCAATACAGCAACTAAATTCTTCAGAGTCTACGCTAAATAAATCAGCATTTATGCCTCGCACGCACTCCTGTGGTACTGCTCATCAGTTTCATGGAATAAAATATACAATATAATTCTACTTTTAAAGTAGACACCATAAAATGTGCTTTAAGTGTATTCACTGTTCAAAGGCCGCAGTGGTATTTTTTTTGTATGTAAAATGATAATTTCACAAAAGCAACATGTTGAAACAACTGTTGATGCAACATCAACTAAAACTGCAGGAGTGCCATGTATTTTACACTCTACAAACAAGTGACACTGCAGCATGTCTGATACAGAGGGTAAATATCCTATGTTATAACAACATTAGGGCCATGAGGAAGAGCTTAGCAGATTTTACTTTGATTAAAAAACCCTAAATGAAAATGAACACTGCACAAATATTCTCTAATTTCATCCATTTTAGACGATGACAGACAGACTTTTGCTACTAATGGCTTTGAGGCTACAGCAGCTGTTCGACTCGCCCATCAACTGTTTATCAGTCACTTTTTATATTGGAAAGGTTCATGCAAAAAACAATACAAGCCATCCTTTAAACAATGTCATGAGCTGTACAGCCCATTCTGAACCCTAAATAGATTTTGTGACAAAAGCCGTTTTTGTCCGTTGGCAAGTTCATGTTTTACAGCTGAAAACAGCTGTAAAACATACACATTCAGTAAAGCTTATTTCTATTTCGCTGAGTTGTTTAAACTTAATCAAAACAACCCAACTGCAGTTTGCTTAATATTAGCTAGAATACAAAAAAAATTACTTATGATTATTTTATTATCCATTTTCAAAAACTGAAATCTGTTTTTGTAAATAAATCCTTTATTTGTTTTCCTGGTTATATCCTTTTAAGAAAATGAATATTGTTATTTATTTTACATGTGATGTCATTAGGCAAACATTTGACACTGTGTGCAGATTCAGAGATCAACAGCTGCACTGATGTTGAACCCCCACTTCAGTAACCCCTCCTACAATGTAAATGGGCAAAATGTATTTAATTGACCATTAACTAGATAAATATGAAACATAAATCTGACTATTTTTAAATACTGGCATCATTTTTGAATACAGAGGTGTACTTAATATTAAACTACCCAACCCTACACACTATCCACTATCCATCACCCAACAAACACATCAGTGTGGAACATCCCCAGTTTTAAAACTATTTTAAAATATACTGTACATTTGAAAGTATGTGTGCATGCGTGTTCATTTTAAATCTGTATCTGATTTTTTTTTCACGTATCTGTCAGTATTGACACTGACACATACACATGATACCAAATGTAGATATTAGGACTATACCTTGTTAGATGGCCATTTCAGAGGAATATTCCATTTATTTTATTAAGACTGCAAATGAAGTAAATGAATACAAACATATTAATCCAATTATTATTACATATTTTTACTATTATTATGATGTTATATTGGTATCATTCCAATATCATGCATTCATATATATTCATTCATTCATTCATTCATTCATTTGTTTGTTTAAGGAGTAGAAATTCTGAAAATACAACAAAGACTGTAATATGTTAGTCTAATATAAATATTTGATGAAATCAACTGACAAACATTTGGTTAAATTACAAAATTTATGTCACAAATGTTTATATTATATTAAAGCCTCATGCTTGACCACTTTCTTTTAACGTCGATGAAATGGAGGGTGTTTCTGTGTAGCATGAACATGTGTAACCGTTTCAAGAAGCCCATTATACTCAAATGTACTGTAACAGACCTTCATTAGGCAAGACCGGGATACAACTGTAGGAAATGTGTTGCAAGTTTATGCTTCTAAACAAACAGAGAAACAGGCTCAACCTGACAAATAGAGAAACAGGCTTACAACAGCTCACTTTTTTTAAAACACAACAAATGACTCAATGACACACCACAGCAATCCATCATTTCAGCCATTTCACTGACACCAAGCTATAGCATCAATCCCTCTTCCCTTTTGAACTAAGGTCTCTCTTATCCTCAGATCTTTAACCAGGTTAACGTATAGCGCTGGAACCATCAGAGACTTACAATGCGTGTTATGAAGTGCCTTTCAAACCTGCCACATACTAAATGGGAATGCCTGACAGAGGTTTCAGCCGAGTATTTGAGGGCTTAGTCTGAGTTCTTTGAAGTGTCCAGCACAGGCTTAAGTGTAGTCTTGAGCAGAGATTTATTCGGGCTTAATTCTAACCCCACTTGCACAGCGCTACAGAGAAGCAGCCTTCTGTCCAGTTTTCATTTACACCATCCACCCAAACTCTCAGCACACCGTTCTTTGACTGAGAATCTAACTGCAGTACACTTAATGCAATACTAAAACCCTATGCAGATGGTAGCAGCACTGTGTGTGCGTGTGTGTGTGTGTATGTGTGTGTGTGTGTGTGTATGAGAGAGTGTGTGTGTGTGGGTGTGTGGTAATGCATAGGGGCACCCAACTACTTTAACTCTGGCGGTCTTATTAAACCAAAACACGGTTAAACAAGGCCAGAAGGCTATTCTCAATCCCTTTATCTCCCCCCTCTTACACTACACACACACACACCTTGCTTGCCCTTACCTATGTGGGTGAATATAAAAGAGCCAAATGAGTGCTCATTATGATAATGTCTTATCCTCACAAAGATTAGGTGTTCACCTTGAACTTTTCTCAAGGCCAAAAACAAACAAAGTCTGTCAAGAGGATTTGATTGACTCCACTGAAGCTCCACCATAAAACACTGCCAACCACTGTGAGGAG
Organism: Brycinus macrolepidotus; assembly: GCA_037974445.1. Classification (NCBI taxonomy): domain Eukaryota; kingdom Metazoa; phylum Chordata; class Actinopteri; order Characiformes; family Alestidae; genus Brycinus; species Brycinus macrolepidotus. Next base: position 37,809,243 of record JBBPCZ010000115.1, on the reverse strand, counting down.
TGTTCTTTTTTTTCAGTTGACAGAGACAAGAATACCAGCACGTTTGCCTCCAGATTTCATCAAGTAAACTCCTTAGTGAAAGTTCAACAATGTTCAATGTAAATCACCCCAGTCATCCCTCAGCCACAGAAGCCTGCGGTAGCTTACCTTGCCCACTCAGTCCTGGGTTTCAATCCGAAGATCTGCCCGATGGTCACTTGAAGCTCAAAGTCCCACACAACTTCTGACACATCTCTTAATTACTGAATTAATGTGTTTCAATCATACCCATTGCCACAGGTGAATAAAATCAAGCATACCAAGACACTCTGGACAACGCTATGGTTCCAACTTAGTGAACACAGTTTTTTTAGGGGAGGGCCTTTTCTATTCCAGTATGACTGTGCCCCAGTGCACAAACCAAGGTCCATAAAGACATGGTTGGATAGAAGAACTTGACTGGCCTGCACAGAGCCCTGACCTCAACCCCATCCAACACCTCTGGGATGAACTGGAACTGAGATTGCGAGCCAGGCCTTCTTGTCTAACATCAGTGCCTGACCTCATAAATGCTCTACAGGCACAAATTCCCACAGAAACTCCAAAATCTTGTGGAAAGCCTTCCAAGAAGAGTGGAAGCTGTTATGGCTGCAAAGGGGGGACCAATACTATATTAAAGTCTATGGATTTGAATGCAATGTCATTAAAGTCTATGGATTTGAATGCAATGTTGGTGCTATTTTCACTTATTTCCTACTGTTTTATACTGTTATACTGTTTACACTGGCTATACTGGTCTTACTTTTTGCACATTTTTTGTTTGTTTCACAATGTCTTATGTCTGTTGCACTATATGTGCACTGTGAGACCTGACCATCGCCATTTCGTCTCTTTATACTTGTATATGGTTGAGATGACCGTAAAGTTCACTTTAACTTTGACTTTGATTAAAGTCCCGGTTGGTGTAATGGTCTGGCGTGCCAATACTTTTGTCCATATAGTGTATCATCTCGGTATTTTGTTTCTGGATGCCTTAAGGATGAGAGGCTTGAAAAGTTGTTTTGTTTGTTTGTTTGGATACTCCTTCAGGATGAGTTCGCAAGCTATCAATTTCAACTCAAACCCTGGACGGTCTTCAGCAGGTCTTCGCGTCCATTCAATTGCTCGAACTGCAGGAAAAAGTGCCCAAATTTGATACGAGTTAAACTAACCTCGATAAATCCTTTAGTTCTTGAAATCGGGATGAATCTCGGACACTTTTGTGGAAAGTATCAACAGATCCGCTCCTTTTCAACGGTCCACAGGGAGTTCGACCTCCAGTGCAGCAGAACAGCCTAGCCTACTGATCTGTAACTGACAAAGAGCTGCACTATATGGACAAAAGTATTGGGACGCCTGACCCTTACACCAACAGGGACTTTAATGACATTGCATTAAAATACACAGACTTTAATATGGAGTTGGTCCCCCCTTTGCAGCTATAACTGTTTCCACTCTTCTTGGAAGGTTTTTCACAAGATTTTGAATGTTTCTGTGGGAATCTGTGGCCCATTCATTCTGTAGAGCATGAATGCCTGGCTCCCAGTCTCCGTTCCAGTTCCTCTCAAGTGTTGGATGGGGTTGAGGCCAGGGCTCTGTGGGAGCCAGGCAAGTTCTTCCACACCGAACTCATCCAACCATGTCTTTATGTACCTTGCTCTGTGCACTGGGGCTCAGTCATGCTGGAACCGAAAAGGGCCTTCCGCAAACTGTGTCCACAAAGTTGGAAGCATGGTGTTGTCCAAAATGTCTTGGTATGCTGAAGCATTAAGATTGCCCTACACTGGAGTAAGGGGCCTAGCCCAAACCCTGAAAAAGGTGTGTCCCAATACTTTTGTCCACATAGTGTATTTGAATTTCAAAATGTGGTTAATGACACTGTAAGCAAAACAGTTGTTCCTTATCAACACCACTCTGAAAGTTGATATTTCCCCATGTTGAGTTTATATCCACCACAGGCTCATATTCACACTGCAGATTATGAGTCTACCTTTTATGTTACTGTTGCACAGACATGGTTTAAGCAAAGGAAAATCGTGAGACGGGCCAGGAATTAAAACATAATCCGTGTGTGAAAGGTAAAAGTTCCTTTCTTCAAATATCTAACGTCTCTTAAGCAGATTTAAGCAGATCCTCAGCAGCAATTAATCCTTTAAAACCACCGTGTTTCATAACATGTGTTTTGCAATGGTTGTTTTCTACTGAGATACAAAATCGCATATACTGCATATTATATGCGATCGCATAATCGCATATAAGGTTTTATCAATATAATGAAGTGAATTCCATTAAAGAGCGTGCAGTGTAACAGCTGGACACAGCTTGCTTAAAGAAAGCTGGAGAAAATGTTTGAATTTGTAGAAACTTGTCTTTGTCTGGAAAAGTTATGAAATTATTGTATGTATAGTATTGTGTTTTTAATGGTCCAAACCTAAACTGCGTCATTATCATGTATCTTTTCAGTCGAGACAGTGATATAACTTTTATCAGAAATGTGGCTCTGTGTGTAAAGGGGTGTTTTGGAGCACCAGGTTCTTTATTAATTACATTAGATGAATGGATGACATCCGCAATCCTGATGTGCCACATAGAGAATAATGCAGGAACATGTAAACATGAGTTACAGTAAGAGGCCTTCTATAAGACTTCTACCTGTACTTATTTTCCTTCTCTAGTACTTCTAATTATCTCTAATATTTTAACATGTATATCATGTAGTATCCTAATATCCTAATAAACACCCTATGGGGCAGCTGGTGGCCTAGTGGTTAGGGAGTTGCCCCTGCAATCAGAAGGTTGTGGGTTCGAATCCCAACTGCTAGTGTCATCACTGAGGTACCCTTGAGCAAGGTACCCTCCCCACACACACTGCTCCCCGGGCGCTCCTCATTGGTGGCAGTCCAGAGCTTCACTTGGTGAATGGGTTAAATGCAGGGAAAGAATTTCACTGTTCACACTGTGTGCTGTGGTGTGTTCATGCGTGACTGTAAGGGGCCACTTTAGTGCACTGTAAATTCTGAAGTGTACAATTTATTTTCTGAATTTGTATTACAACTCTTATAGGAACCTTGTAGAAATCCTGTAGTGGTATAATAGATCTTCTTCATAGCTTCTAATCAGATCCTGAAAATTAAGTTCTTTGAATTAGATTGTGGGAACACACTACCCACTTTTAAATAAATAATTTTTTTTATTTAAAATCTTTCATCTTTATCTATAAGCATAATCCTTAACATCATAGCAATGGCCGATGACAATAACACATTTTTCTTTCTTTTTTCTTTCTTTTTTACAAAACAAAAGGATTCAAGGCCAGTTCTGTATGCTCTCTTACACAAGAGCATGAGCCATATATAACCTATTGCATGAAAGAGGTGTGATAAGAAAGTGTTTTTCCTTATCTAACCTTATCTAACTTCTTTCAAGACTTTCAAGATCTGATACCAAGTGCGTGTCTTTTGTCTTTCGTCCTAACCAAAGTGAATAGCACCCTCTATTGGAACTTGGGTTAACTGAAACTTTATACACATCGAAAAGTCTGTCTCAAACTGAACTAATGAAAGAGGGAGTCATGGCCATATCTCATCTTTGCATTGTAGAATTATGGATAGAAAATGAATGTGCTTTGTTCTTTTTACAGCCCTGTCAAATGACTTTCAAGTATGGTTTTACTGTACCTGTTCTTTTGGAGGTCCAAACGTTCCTCATGCCTTTCTTACTATTCTGTTATGAGCTGAAAGGATAAATTATATGACACAGGCATTCTTTAAGTCATTATGACTATTAAAAATATGATCTAAGTAAAACTAGATTTTCGACCCACTGATGAAATTTCACATACCATCAAATACAGCACATAATATTCTCTTCTTATGAAAGAAATCTAACCACTCTTTCCCTGGATATGGTAAATCATCTACCCTTTATCACTGTGCAAAAGTCAAAAATATATTGAAATGTCTTCATAACCTTCATGGCGGAGTTGCTGGGAGGTCAGTCATTTCAGATTTTGGTATGGCGCTCCACAGGGACACCGATGCTGGATGAGCTCTATGATAATAATGGTCTGTGTTCATTCTTGGACAGCCTCCTTTCTCTCAGCTCCCTCATATCACTGATATTTTCAACTCTGCAATAAATGTCACTGAGTTTCCACTGGAAAAGAAGGAATGCCAAGAAGTGTCTTGAAACAATGGTTATCTGTATATAAATATTTAATACCTGATCTTTAAAGCAGGGTTTCCTCACAAATACTGGACTGCAATGTTTTAACAATTCACAGGTCAGTTTTCCCCTCATAAACCAAGAGAGTTCTTTTTTAAACTTAGAGTAAAGTTTCAGCTTCTTTGGAATGATTGTAGGAAAGTTCTGTCCTTAGTCACCTACACCGTAAGTGGTGAATATGGTCATGAATTGCTGTAATTTCTGTTCTGCATAAAACAGAACTAAAGTCTAAAGTCTGTGTGTGTGTGTGTGTGTGTGTGTGTGTGTGTGTGTGTGTGTGTGTGTGTGTGTGTGTGTGTGTGTGTGTG
>JBBPCZ010000115.1:37780348-37797479 GCA_037974445.1 Brycinus macrolepidotus | reverse complement strand
TTATTCAGGTTCTGTAAACACTGCATCATTTCTCTTATTTTGATGTTTTGTCATTTCCTTTAAAATTATGCTTTAAAAAACAATATATTTATTTGGAAATTAGGAGAAATATTGTTAGCAGTTCTTCAAAACTAAGGCAAAGCTGTTCAGTTCAGTACTTGCACCTATAAATGATAAAACCTGAGAAACTGAAATTTTTTACTGTGGTCTCTTATTTTTTTCCGGAGCTGTATATCTATATTGATCTCACTGATTTAACTATATGTATATATATGTGTGTGTGTGTGTGTGTGTGTGTGTGTGTGTGTGTGTCTGTGTGTGTGTGAAATGCCTGCATATACACGTCAACCCAGGACGTTACATTGAGAATCATGGGGTGATCCATAACATGTGGTTTAATACCACTACTCAGGAGAAGAAGCAATACTACATGACACAGTTTGTTGATGACTACTGGGACAATGGCACCTTACCTATATGGATAACAGCTCAACTACAGGTAAGCAGCTTATACACTTGAAAGAAAAGAACATTTTGGAGGTCCATTTATGCCTTTTACATGCCCCAACAGGTTAAATGTTTTTACAGAGCCTCTGTGACCACCAAAGAATGATTCATACTTAAGACTAAACTCTTTAAACTCTGACCAACAAGTGAGAATCCTACATCACAACTTGGCAAGCTGCCTTATTCCAAAGACAGATTGCTGTGCAGGATTGCTACAATCTCTAGCATGCTTTGACATTTGAATATGTTTTGTTATGGTAAAATGTGTCTGAGACTGCAACTTACCATATCTTCTGGAATTTAAAATACTTTTCAAAAAAAGAAACAGCGCACAAACAAACAAGTACAAATGTCGCTTTTAAAAAAAGGGGGTCTTTGGAGCAATGTTAAAAATGAACCATGTTTTTTTTTGTGAATGCAATGTGTGAATGTGAATCTTATTAAATAACTTCCACATGTGGTAAAGGGTTTTCCTTGACCACATGTGGAAGCCAGGAAGTCCAAGCCAGGAACTATTTATTTTTAGAGTATATGATTATAATTGTTATGTCGCCACAGTTTGTCAGACCCCTTGATCCTAAAGTGTGATATTATGTTAGGTCAGACATTGAATTCACCCTATTGATTCTTTGGAACTCTCTCAGGGTCTGAAAACAGGCTCCTTACATTTTCCGGGCACTGCAGCCACCTATCAGAATAAACGCATACAAGTGAGCCAGGTGGAACCTCGGTTCTATGACCATACCAATGAGACAGACTGGAGAAAGAATGTGGATAAGATCATGGGGGATTGGTTTCAAACTCAGGACCTGGACTTTGTCTCGCTATATTTTGGTGAACCAGATCATACAGGACACAAATATGGCCCTGAGTCACCAGAGCGCCGGGATGCAGTCAGCAAGGTGGACCGTACTGTTGGCTATATACGTGAAATGGCTGATAAACATGGTCTTACTGACCACCTGAACATCATCATCACTGCTGATCATGGCATGACCACTGTGTTTAGAGGGGAAGGAGTCAATGAGATTATCCTGTCTGAAATTCCAGACTTTTCCTTTAAGGATATTAAGTTCCAGTTGTTGGACTATGGGCCTAGTGGGATGCTTTTGCCCAAAGATGGCATGCTGGAGAAGGTGTACCTCGCCCTTAAAGGTGCCCATCCTCACCTGCATGTCTATAAGAAAGAAGATATGCCTGCACGCCTTCATTATTCAAAACATCCGCGCATTTTACCCATCATTCTCTATGCTGACCCAGGATATGTAATCAACGGAGTGAGTATCTGAGCCATTGAACCGTACAATTTAAAGCCTAAATCATTAAAGTGTACTGTGTTATGCAAACGTTTTGACACCCTGGTGAAATTACATGTTTTGTTGATTTCACTGGTGGAAATATGTACACGTCATCTACAGAGAACTCACTTCTGCAAAATATTAAACTCAGCAAACGAAAGGAAAATGTGTACGAAAAACTGTAGGAAAAATTCAGATTTAGGTTTGTTAATCAACAAATTGTGTAATTTGCACTGGGGCTTTCAAACTTTAGCACGCAACTATTACAGAAATATATTCAGATAAAAAAAATTATCTCCATATCACTAAAACCTTTTGTCTCTAGTGTAAGATAAGATAAGATAAACTTTTATTAGTCCCACAAGTGGGAAATTTACAAGTATAGTCACTTTATTGGATATGCAAAAATGCTCTTAACTTTAATGTGCTTTAATTTAATAAGATTTTATTCTCAAATTCCGTATTCTTAAGTCATTTTAGTCTGTTTCTATTACTTCATTCTTACTGAAATATTTACACAATTTAAAGGGTATCTGCCATTTTTAATGGTGTAAAAAGGTCTAAACTGCAAAAAAGAGTCATGTGGTGTTAAAATAACAGCTACAATATATAACTCACCTCCTTATTTTTTCATTATCTAGCTGTTTCCAGTTCAGTTCAATAAAGGAGAGCATGGCTTTGATAATAATGTCTTGGACATGAAGCCTTTCTTCAGGGCAGTGGGACCTGACTTCCACAAAAATCTGTTGGTGGGACCCTTTGAGACAGTCAATGTGTACCCCTTAATGTGCCACCTGCTTGGAATAAAGCCTGAGGTCAATGATGGCTCCCTGGAAAATACCAAACACCTTCTACTCTCTGCTGGTGAATCATGTGACCCCAAAGGTGGGTTTGAACTGATTGAAAGTCTCTTTCATTTCCATCACAATTCCCAAAGGAAAACTAGGGTTCAGACTGTATCTGAAATGTTAGGAGGCAAATTACAGTCAATAAAAAGATAATAGACTATCAGTCGAGGGGCTCTTCTGTTATGTAAACCACTGAACTTTGGCTACATCAGATAAAGTTAGTCTCCTGATAAGAATCAGAGGTGATATCTCGATACCAGGTTGCGTCATTGCTCAATTTGTAGATTGCCTAAGCACGCAGAAAGCACCATCCAACTAATAGTCCCCTGCTGTGTGGAAGAATGTGGATTTCTTTCATAAGCACTGGGTGTTCTGTACTGAAGAAGTGATGAAATTCTTCTTATTAGTTTATGATCTTTCCTTTATTGCGCTGCAGTTCCTAGTAGGACCAAAAAGTCCTGGTGATTCCTGCAAGTGTTTAAATATAACATGTTTTGTATCTAGCTCCACTCTGTCTTGTTTTATCAGAATCAGATCAGATGAGCCTCTTCATTGGCCTCGCAGCAGTGGCTGGGTTTCTGGTAGTTGTTTTCATCTCTGTTACATCCTACCACATCTACAGACGCCACAGAACAAACAAAAGGTATGGTAGATTACTCATATTTACATTCTGCATACATCTTTAAAATATGGACGCTGAAAATGACTTCTGTCTCTCCTCTTGTTTCTCTAGGTCTGAGGGCAAAGCAAATATTGAGAACAACACTGACTTAAAGGAAGCAGCGCTGTGATTAGTGTTTAATTAAATCTTTTTTTGTCGTTAATAATTTTCACAGATTTTTTAATTTTCCCGGTAACAGCAAAATGACTCGACCATATGTGTGCAATCTACTTGATTAATTGGGCTATTATTGTTATTGTTTACAATTAATGGATTGAGTAGATTGCCCTGTTTACTCAGCATGTCAGACCATCCTTTTTGTAAACAGTTTAATGCAACTTTGAGGTATTGCACTGTAACTGATAATTATGTCTGAGTTCGGTTTTAATTTATCACTCTCGATTTTGGAAAGTGAAAAACGCGCCGTGTCGACGCCACATGTTGCTCATTTAATATTCAATATTTGCAGCCAAAGTTTAAAAGGCATAACAAAAAAGACCTTCACCCTATGTGTTGATGAAATATCTTGTGTTTGTCTTTATTACTATACATGATACGATCCCATGTGAAACTGAATGGGGCTTGTGTTCTGGTTCTCTAATGCCATCTAGTGGAGATGATAAGTATGGCACAGCTGTGGGCACAGTAGGAAGACCAGGGAAAAATGCAACAATGGGAAAGAAGTCTGGTTTTGAATGGCTAAGTGTTCAATTCAGAAACAGCAGACTCGAATCCAGCCCCCAACACACATTCTTACACACAGGCCACGCTGTGTCCCTGAGACTTGGCAGGGGAAAAAAAAGATGTTAAAAGAAAGAAGGCTCAGGAGGACAGATGACAGAAGTTATCATTACACAAAGCTGCAGATTCAATGATTTATGGTGAAACCCTGTCCAGTCATGTGGAATTTTCCCAAAATAAGTTTGTGTAAACAGCTCATGACAAAGAGGCACTCAGAGCAGGCTGGTATGCATAAACAGTTTGAACAGTGTGCTGCAGTGTAACCCCCTTTACACACACACACGCACATACAGACACACACACACACACACACACACACACTCATTCAGTCACCCGCCAGAGCAGAACAGAGCCAGTCTGGAAATGTGGAGTCTCCCCCCTGGCACACGCGCCAGACTCCAATCCATCTTCCAGCGCAATAACATCTCTCTCTCTCTCTCTTTCTCTGTCCCTCTCTCTTTCTCTCTCTCTGCCCCTCTTTCTCTCTCTCTCTCTTTCTCTCTCTCTGTCCCTCTTTCTCTCTCTCTCGCTCTTTCTCTCTCTCTCCCTTTGCTGTGAACATTTTGTCCGTCCAAAGTCTATAGACAAGACATTCTCTCATTTAGACTCCTCTATATTTCTTATCCCTTTCTTTGTGTTTTCTGTGCTGTGAACTAAATTTTGTTTGTGAACTACATTTTACCGTGTCTGTAATCTTACACCATTATTACAGTGATAGGCTGCGCTGTAATTTTTCTACTCAGTGTTGTCTGCCATTATTAAATTAAGGCTATTATAATTATTCCCTGAATATTTAGTGTTATGACGTTATTGTCAAGCTGGCCAAAAAGGAGCCGATATCATGGCAAACCAAAATTTCCTTTTTTATTTAAAACACAACACAGTTAGTTTTAAATGGTTTTTAAATATTCCACTTAATCCCCAGTTCACATGGTTCATATAGGTGTGAAGACTAACATGTTTATATACAGTACAACCAGCTATATAGCCTACAGCAGTTTAGCTCCGCCCATTCACAATTAAGTTCAAAGGTGTGTTTCAGCCCAGACTGCTTTTTAGTAAACCACTATAAAGAGCAGCCAATTAGAACAGAGTTCATTTACATATATCAGTCTTAAAGACACAGTAACGAAAAGAAGGATAAACAGAAGTTGGAAATGGTCGTGTAAAAATGAATTACAAAACCACATAAATGTCACAAGTAGATCTCAGAGGGAAAAATGGAAGAAAAATTGTTGAAAAATTACTTTTTAAGGGCCCTTAAATGGCCTGCTGTTGGAGTTTTGAGTGGCTCCCCACTCTATGTAGTGCACCATATAAGTCATTAAATAACAGCTTCTCAAGTAGAGTGTTATATATAATGCTTTCTATGTATACTAGAAGGACATTTACAATCAGCCATGGGTTGCACAACATACTATTTAACATTTAGCACGCTATCTGAGCGTAAAAATCCTGAAGTCTCATGACTGATAAAATGCCCTTTAGGTGTATAGGGAATATGGTGCCGTTTTAGATTCAGCCTTACAGTTCTAACTGTCGTCTGACAGTTTTGATACTGTACTGATAGCTGAATGGAAGACTTCTCCTGTGCTACTTTATCTCCAGCGTTTTAGCTGTGTTTGCAGCGCCAGTTCACAGGTTTGTGTTAACTGTCTTTGTAAAGCTGTTATGGCTGCAGCGTCTGCCACTGAGCGTCACAGCATAAACAAAAGGGAATTTCACTCTGAAGCCCTGGATGAAGAAGCAGCACTTTTACACTATGACAACAATCCAACACCAGACTGGGACACACTAATACTCTCCCTCGCCATCCATCAAGCCGCAGAGGACACGTCAAACACTCCCATTCTTTGTAGCCTGTTTCTCTCACGCTTTCTCTCTCGGCTCTCCTTTTCTCTTGCTGTATGTGTTTGACATACAGTGCCAAGTGTGTTGTGTCAGGTAAAAGTCAGGCACTAGTAGGACTGTGAAAACCTTTAAAGACAGTGTGGTTTAGAGGGGGATTAGCCTTAAAGTGTGCCTGAGAAAATGGCCCCTAATGTTTAGCAACTCTTTATTATTACTGATTGTATTCTCTGATTTACTGATTCTCTTATTATAGAGAACACAGACGTGATGCATAGAATTCACTTCATTCAAACGTGTTACATAATTTCCACACTGATTAAACATAAAACAGCGACACAATGACTGAGAGGAGTAAGTAAACTGAGACACGAAATAACTGATCGGGGTGGGGGGCAGAGGGTTTGGTCTCTGCTTATTATTCAGATATTAATCTTAAAACTTATTAGTCATGACCAGAAGGGAACCCTCAGGGCCTAGTGGTTTCTGAGAACTAAAAAAAAATACATGCCTGCATTTTTTATTCATTTGATCATTTTTAATCCATAGAATCATGTTTGTATTTAAGCTGCAAATATTGTCATAATAGACTTATATAATTACTAAGTTTTGGTTGGAAATGAAAAATCCTCAAAGTGCCCAGTAGAAAATGATCCAGTCAGATTTTTTTCACTCAATATAAAGGTCAATATAGCTAAGCCATGAACTTATGCATTCTAACACATTATTGTTCGGGCTTGTTTTTTTGACATGTTTGTAATCATGTTTTGATATTTACAACCTTAACTGAAGGCCTTGCTTTAGTAGTCATGTTACTGATAATTACTGTAAATCTGCAACTACTATGAAACAGATATGTAAGTCATTCAATTCTTAGAGTGAAGAATTGAAATACATGTTTATTTCCAATGGTTATTCATGTTGAAAAAGGTAATGCATTTAATTTACATGATTAAAAGTGTGCACCATTCCACAAGAATAAAATATGTTTCATAAACACTGCAAAAAAGTATGTAGAGTGAAAGACAAGTTCTGTCAGTATGTTGCTTTTTATTCCTTTGGAAATTATGTACATATTTAAAATGAAATTATTTCGTATATATATATATATATATATATATATATATATATATATCAGTTTTACTCGCTGGGAAATGTATATATCTCCAGAACTGTGTCCCTCTTGGTCTAGATGAGGTTTGAAACCATCCAAACTATTTCACAGGAACTGGCCAGGATGCTTTGGTGGTCTTGGTCAAACGCCATGTCTGCCAGGGGCCTTGTCCTGCGGGGGCCGACAAGAACCGTGTCGCCTTGCACTGGGGTGAGACCTTGGAGGGGTATGTGACGACAGATTTACTCAGAGCTGACTGTTGGTCAGGCTGAGTGGTTTTGCGGCCTGGCCACGGACACCAAGACGCACCTGTCAATGAGGTGTCATTGCACAACGGGGCCTGGAGAGGCTTTCTTCTCCAGCAGAAAAGCCGTGGAAAAACTGACTCAACACCTTCACATCATCCACAGCGTGCGAGCCCAGTCCCGCCCCTGCCGTCCCGCCCAGACAGTTATGGCGAGGCATTCCTTTGAGCTGAAACAAGGCGTTAATCCGTGATAACTTTTCCCCATGCCAACATGTGGGTGCACGTCTCTCCTCTGCAGCCCGCCTGCCTGCCCCTCACTTGCCAGCCAGAATAACTCTAGCATAGCTGCAAGATTTAGGAGGTAATATCTACTCCATGCATAAGGGAAGGGGGGGTTGGGGGGGGGGTGGGCAGCTTCAATAGAAGGCTGTAAATCTGCTATTTCTATTATGATGGACACACGACTTAAAATGCTTTGTACCAGGCAGTCCTTGAAAAGACTTTAATGTGGCTGAACATACTCGTGCAGCCCATAAGGTATGCTATTCAATTGAAACACAATTATACTGCTAGCTGGTGACTGCTGTGAAGTTTAAAAAGTCTTTCAAATCCCAAGCTTTTTTTTTCTTTTCCACACACAGCCAGGATCTGAATAGGATAATCAGAAACACATTTTCAAACTCAGGCATTTCCAAATAATCCATTCGAAAGGCTGATTTTATGGCCTATAGATTGGCACATCAGCAGTGGTAATATGAGACTTCCAGTCTTCTTACTCTGGCACTTTAGATAATTAGAGTTCCCTCAGTGACTTTTCCTATAACTTTCATCTCGGTCATCTTGGTTCTCATTCGATGTATCAGATTCTCACATGCCAAGGCCCCCTTTCACCATTGTCTGAACAGAATGATCACATTTTCATTCTGAAGCTTGGCTATTTCTAAATGATACCCCTCCAACCTGTGCTTCACAGTGGTGCTTAAACAGTGATGCATCATGCACTTGACTCATTAGTCCATGCAGCAGTGCTTCATCTGAGCAAAAGCAGAGAGAGAAGTATTGGCTCCTGGAGGTGGTTTCTGTGCTCTAGTGATTGATCACATAAACTGTGTTTATGCAGGCTAAAGGCTTCCATAAATACGGCCCTCTTAGTGCCACATAAATGTGCACCTAAATATGTTTCCTGAATATTTCATGAAGGTGTGCCTAAAGCAGCACAAGAAAGATAAGACTCTTCTAACTTCCACTTCCCTCTCTCCCTGCTAATACACTTCAACCAGTTAAATTATGTGCAAAGGTGGACATGCACTGGCTAAACAGAAAGTTAAAGGTTGCTAGTCAAAAATTGTCTAATTCTTTATCCAATATGTTCTCTTATGATCCACTAGAGGGCACATTGTCCCTGGTATAGATGACAAAAGAAAAAATATATTCATGTCCTAAAGGATATTGATGAGAACACCATGAACAGGGATAGTGGAGGCCCTTGCAGCGTAGCTCATTAAGAGGTTGGTGTGTATTTTGCAGATAGTATCATCACAGACTAAAATGGTGTGTATATCATAGCACATAAGCATAATTATCAAACAGAGCAATAAAAATTATTACTAGGCAAGAGATAATATTACAGTGTTTTTTGTTGTTTTGTTTGTTTTTTACTGTTAACAAGCATTTTTCAGTCCTAAGTTCACTTTTTTTGAAACTCTTTACACACGTCTCCGCAGGAACACACAGCTTTGCACTACAGTTTATTTTACACTGTACAGCGACCAAAACCGTGCAAACACATTTCAAAATAAATTCCATTGCAATATTAAGACTGGTGCTCTTGCAAAAAGAATGCCTTGTCAATCAAAGCACAATCACTTAAGAAAAACAGAAAAATTATATTAGCATAATGTAATATTTTAAATAAACCTATGAAGTAGTAAAGAATTATTTGCTCTGTAGGTTGTTTTATAATTAGTGAAAGAAACTAAAACATTCAATGCACTGCATAATTTCATAAAGAAAAACTGTCAGTCACAGTAAATGCTTGGTCTGCTTGTTTTTGTCCCCTGATGTCCTCATCTAATGTCTTCACTAGCTTAATCAAAGTGCTATGGCCATAATGGACAATCCATTGTCGAAAAAATAACTCCAGAAGTGAGTCCTCTTTAAAGATGGTGAGCACCAGGTTATTGGCTTAATCACATACATTCAATTAGCAGTTTGTCTCTTTAACCATTAGTGTTTTTTTTTTGGCTTTGGTTGTCTTTCAGTACAGTATTTGATACTTAGCAAACTGAAATGCAGTTTTTACATTAGGTTTTGGATTTGTGTTGTTGTAATGCAGTTGTGTAATAGTGTGTGTATTTGCCATTTTAGCTGCATACACAGTTTTGCTAAAAGCTGAGACTGCGTGAGAAATCAGTGAAGGAACTTTTTAAATTATGTTCACTAAATGCATTTTGCTTTCAAGCAAGGAAAAAATTGGACAATGGGACAAACCACAGAAGCCCAGCTCTGAAGGCTGAGCCGTTTGATTGGTTTTGTTGGCTGTGATACACTTGGGGATAAAAAGGGGATTAAAAAGATATATTATCTTTTGAAATTTGGATAAGTAATTCTTATACTGCCTCTATCCATCAAAAACATGACACATGTTTGTTTTGGAACGCAAGCGACGCAGACTGAAGGTGCCAGTGTTCTTTATGACTGTTCACATCTTCTATTACTCCTCTGTACACATTGCAAAAGAGCACTGTCCTAGAATGTATAATCATAAGTCTGCATATGCGGGTATTGTAGAAAGAGCTCTATCATTCTTGTGGAAGCACCTAATTTTATATGATCGTAGGCAGGCGTAGAAACTTGCATTCCCACACCCCCCCCCCCCCACACACACACACACACACAGTTACATATGGTACAGACAGGCAGATATGCACACACACGCGCATGCACAAGAGTGGCGCCACAGTCTGCTGGGTGCATTTATTATGGATCAAGTCTGCCAATACTTTCAACACCAGTCCAACCTCCCTCAAACAGCTACAGGCCGATACGTGATGGATCTCACTCCTCTGCAGACGATCGATGCAGGACAGACAGTTCCCATGTCTCCTCTGCCAGTCCCGCTGTCCAAAAGGCCTCTCCATCCAACTCCTAAATCATCCCGCTGATGAAGCTGGACAGGGAATAGAGCAAAGGGTGATTTAGATCTTTCAACTGACACATTTCAATGTACAAGAGATTTCTCTCCTCACTTAGTCATTAAATATTTCATGCTCAAATATTTCATCAATGCTTATTAGCAGTCAAAACGAACAAAACACTGTTTCCCCACAGGCCTCATTACACGAGTGCATTGTGAAAACAATGCAAACTGGTGAATTATTCTCATGTTACAGCAGTGAAGAATGGAAGCTTGGGCCAGAGGGATCCTGGCCGTTTCTCTCATGCCCCAATTTCATGTTCGAGGGAGTGGCGCATGGACACTAAAAACTGGACCTAAGGATCTTCATCTGACTTGGCGCCATGAAAATTTTTTTAGATAAAACCTTTAAAGTAATGTATGTTTCTCTGGAATGTTATTAACTAAGCACAAAATCCTTTGCCTGCCAGTGCTATAGAAACGATCTTCCCAGTGCACAGAGGAATAGGTGGAACAATGGCACACAGCCCACACAGGCCTGGCCATTGGGAGAAAATTACAGGGGGGATGCTGCCAATATCTGCTGCCGTAAGCCAGGGAGAACAAAAGGAGATGAAGCCTGCGGTTCGATTAAGCCGCAATTGACCCAAGCATCCGAAGGCTTTCATATTTACACAGCATTTTCGAAGTGTAGGATCTGGGAAAAATCTTTTAGCTCAGCACAAAAGGTGGATGTGGGTTTTTACATATATCCCTGCTTATCACGCGCCAGACGAAAAATGATTATCTGCATCAGTATGACATACAATGAAATTTCAAACTTCTTTCTACTTCCTACAGCAATATATGACCCTGATGCATTCTGTTGTGTCACCAAATGTGACATACAATGTCTAGAAACATGCAAGTTCTTTCAAATGTTCAGGATGGCCAAACACGCTCTTACAAAGAAACATACCTGTAAGGTTCTTTGGAGCAACCCAACAGAAGAATCCCTTTTGGTTCTGTCAAGAACTGTTCAATGGATGTTCAATGAACTGTGACCATAAAGCCCATTTGTTAAGTTTATAGAACATCCACCTGTTGTAAAGCTTCCATAAAGATTCTTCTAGATCTGTACATCTAAGCTGGGAACTATTCAGGAACTTTTAATTTTTTTAATGGAAGCAGAACATAACCCTAGTGAATTTTACCATTTGTTGATCTTCTAGTTTTCTAACTGATAATTACAGTAAAAACGTGAATCTGCTGTACATATCCTTCTGCCTATTTGTCCTTATATACATGTCAAAGGCAGACATTACTCTTATCATCCTTTCATCAGGTTTGGAGGTGCCAGTGCACCAGAGTCTGGATCATCGCCTCTCAGACTGTTATTAATTGAACTTTTGTGTCATTTTGAATTTGATCTATAGTCGCCTTAGCACTTAACATCTGACAGAATGATTCTCTGATGCATGAGTCATAAAATGTAATAACGTAAATGATATAATTCTGCATGACGTTTGTGTCATATTTTGTATATCATGCAGAATATGCACGTTATGTATGGTGTGTTTGTGAATTGTTTTTTCAGTGTGATGCTCTGGCAGTACATTCCATTTTCATAAAATATGACAAATGAAAGGGTGCATAAAATTATGTTTTGCTATTTATTTTGCGCTGATGTTGAAGCATTCTCGTTATTTATCCTCTTATAAAACTGAATGAGAGGAATCTAACCTGCTGTGAGAAAACACCCAAGAATGACGAATAATTAATTCCCAGTTTACTTACATAAGATTTCTCTTCTGCATTTTTACACGACATTGAGTATTGTATATACTGTGTGAATGTGTTATGTACTGTGTGTGACTAGAGGTATATTGGACCAGTGATGAGCATCAGTGTACTTTGTTACAATATAAGACTTAAATATGGCCTTTTCTAGAAACGTTACTGCACAATTTCTACTTATTTGCTGAGTTCAATATATTAAAAAATATGCAAAATGTCATGTGCCATAAATTATGCACAGACCACAGTTTATGTTTTTTCCCACTATGTTAAAGTCAGGAAATAAACGGCAACCATGCACACATTATCTATCAAAGGCAAACGCAGTGCCCACTATTCAAGAGGCAGGTTGACCATGTGTTCCTGTCAGTACAGCCCTGATTGGACCCATCTTAAACACAGTGAACTCTCAGTCTCTTTAATGCAGCCCTTCACACCTTCAGATATGCTAAAAGACTACACTGAAGTGACCGCATGAACGTCAGCAGAATGAAGCAGTACCCTAGAGGGCCATACGAGCATAACTATAGCGCCAACAATTACGAAAATGACACTGTATAAATGCCATTCTATCACTGCCCTGCAAACCCTTCCAAACATACAATAAAAAGAAAACTGCTTATTATACAAGACACTGAAGTGACATTGAAGTACCTCACTGTCACGCAACAGGCCTGTGCAGTGGATATGCTACAAATGGCCATGCAATACGACCTATTTCTATTCATATATTCAGAAGGAAATGCTGAAAAATAAGCTATTTGTCATAAATAGCTTGGAATTTCTCTAAGAGCAAAGAACAACTTAGCCTACGGCTTATGTTGATGCATGTCTTTTCCTGACAACATCATGTCTTTAACTGCAAATCTAGGCTATAATTAAGATTTTTTCCCACACGATGCTCTGACAATACATTCCATTCTCATAAAATAACAATGTTGACGAATCAAAGGGTGCAAACTCGAATAAGGATCTATTTTGTTTCGCTGGCAGCATCAATCCTCTTTTCCTCTGTTGGACCAGCTGAATTTCTGCACTAAATGTGGATCTGACATTTATTTGCAAATATTGAAGCTTTAGCATTCTGTTCTTTATCTTCAGTGGTAGGTTTTTTTTCTTCAACACTTGTCCTTGGAACATGTTCAGGGCTCCCTGTGACGCAAATGCTGTGGTTCTTTGAGTTTGGTGACTCAGCTGCCTGGAAATCAAAGCTATGCTCAAAGCTATGCTCACCATGACAGCAAATGTGAAATCTCATTCCAGACGTTGCAGAAGATTTGCTTGAGAGGCATTTGGTACAAATCTTCTGAAAAAAAAAAAAGCCAGCAGTTAATGCATTGGCTTTGATAGCTCAAACATGGCAATATGAGACACTCATGTTTCCTCTTTCTGAAGATCCTCTTTCCTCTTTCCTGGCAGACATACAACTGGTACCCACATTCCAGCAGAAGAGATATTTGGACTAGTTACCAAGGAACAAACACCAGAAATAAGAATCTGTTTTACTGCCAGGGCGTGGCTTGGAAAAGCCCATTTGAGAGTTTAAAGGCAGTGACTTTTAGCGCTCTGGCATGGTGAGAGTGAAATTGTGGGTGGCCAAGCAAGCCCTCCTCGTGGCTGGGGTGCTGCGTTTGACACCTGATTGTTAGCAATGCTGGACAGATGCCAGCACTTGGGTGGCATGTTGCAGTGTAATGATAAAGAGTTTTTTCTTATTTCGCCAGAAATAAGAAGGCCTGAGAGTTGAGGGGGCTCCGGAGCGTCTGTCAGCACATCTTTGCTCAAACTGATCCTTAACCTTGCCTAGCAAGGTTTATCACTGTATTTTTTAAATGTAAGACAGTGAAGGTCAATAGGTTGGGTGGGTTGAGCTGGAAGTCACTTGTTAAGCAGCATGCTGGAGCCCTATGAGCTTATTGGGTGGTCAGAAAGGAAGACCACTGCTGTTTGTCAGGCAGCACTCATCGGTTTCAGCCAGCGTTCCCCATAATGATCTCCAGCTAGGCCTACATGAACCTAAGTGGTGAAGAATGTGAATAAAAAAATAATTTTGGGGTCCCAGAGTGAGCCCAGAGTGTTTGTAACCCATGTGACCAGAGCATACCACACTGACCAGCAGTTTTTTTTAACAAATCCACAAAGAGAGGCAGTGTTTCTCAGTCTGCATGGGGGAAATTTCAAGTCTGCTTTGAAAACTGCAGTAGGCCATGTAACCGAGTCCCGAGCATGTTATGACTACCCTCTCAGCCTACCATCAATACGTCAAAACCCACAACAAGTCAGTCAACGGCACAGTTTCATCACTTCTCAATCTGCAGGCAGGCAAAATGGGGCTTATCTTAGGCCTAATATTAGCTTTAAGTCTTAAATTGCTTTGATGCTAATCTCTAATAGCTAATTTCAGGGTGCTGTTCAAACAGAAAATGGGCTCGAAGAATTCGTGGCAGTCCTCTTGCGGTTTGTCATAAGGAGCTTTAAAGTTAATCGATAGAGAAAAGCACTTCAGCACGTTCATTCTTCACCCAGGTCAAGTTGTTCTTTTCATGCCAATAGACTTTAGGCAGCAGACGGAGCGAGAATGTTTTTACATGTGATCATCCATCCAGTGTGTGTTTCAGGCGCCACGCAGATTAAATGAAAGAATCTGAAAATGAAGGTCTTTAACTTTTAATCCTTTTACAAAGACCCTTCAGACTGTCTGAGAACGGATGGCGTCTCTGAAAAAAAAAGAGGCCCAAGTCACTGATCCTCTCCTTCTTGGGCGTAAGAATTAAAATCATCAGGCTCCAACTGTTCCTGATTTTGTTAAATAAGTCACATTAAGGCAGGTTGGCCTGACAGCTACACCAGACTCCTCACTAAGGCCATGACAGTTCAGCTGCTGTATTCTAAAGAGATGATTGTTTATTAGCTGAGGTATCTCGAGAAATTACAAGTTTGCTAATTAAAATGACAGAAACTGAAGTTAGGATCAGAAGTTAAGACCATAAAAATAGGCCTATTTAAGAGCCTGGATGGGTGGCAAGCAGTCAAAGAACGTGAGAGCGAATAAAA
The DNA here is from genome assembly GCA_037974445.1 of Brycinus macrolepidotus. Classification (NCBI taxonomy): domain Eukaryota; kingdom Metazoa; phylum Chordata; class Actinopteri; order Characiformes; family Alestidae; genus Brycinus; species Brycinus macrolepidotus. The sequence goes on along the minus strand of JBBPCZ010000115.1, from coordinate 37,782,249 downwards.
AATGAGTGAAACGTGGTTTTCTTTCTTGTTTTTTCCCTCAAGGTGTATATTTCCACGTGCTCAACTTCTACCCAACTACAGTTCCCACAAACTCCCACAACAGACAGACGTCACAGAGATGTTGGAACAAACCAAAAACATAAAAACAACCAAAAAAAAAGCAAAAACAAAACAAAAAATGCCCTTTTAGTGGTTTTATTTCAAATGACTTTCGACTACATGGAAATAAAGAATAAATAGACGTTTCTCTTAATTTACATGATGATTTCATGAGTTTACTCCTTTGTCTCCTTGTCCATTCACAGCACAGCGAGCTGCAAAACAATTACACTGTAATCTATAGCTTTATTTCATCTGAGGTCTATAAAAGTTAGATATATATTTATATACATATATTTCTTTATTAATCTTTATTTTTTTTTTTTTCCGAATAATGGAAAAAAGCTTGGAATTCCTTCAAATAAACGCACTTTAATGCGAAATGTTCTCAACCATAAATACAAAAAAAAAAAAATTATGCTCGGAGAAAAAAAATACAGTAGACGCTGATTATACTTAATACTGACCTCTTTACAAGTTATAAAAAAAATAATAATATAATAATAATAAGAATAAAAATTATAAAATGACACCACATATACATAGCATGTACATTCCTACACCGGACAGGACAGTGCATGTGTGAGAGAAAGAAACAGAGAGTGAGAGAGACAGTGAGAGAAAAAAATGGGTTTGAGTAGCTTTGAATGTCTCCTCAGGGTTCTCAGGTGGGACAGGAGCACTTGCACTCCGAGATGACGGGGTACTGCACGGGGATCCACATGCACCGCAGCCCCCCCGCCTTGCGCGGCACGCAGCGCCACCTCAGGATGGTGAAGTGTGCCGACTTGGCCGGCCTGCACACCATGCCCTCGGGCACCGAGCACGACCTCTTGCTCGAGCAGCTGCCCACCTTGACGTAGCGCGGCCAGAAGCGGCTGCCCAGGTCCTGCCACGCGTACACGACCGGGCAGAACGTGTAGGACCACAGCCACAGCTGCAGGCGCCGGCGCATCTTCTTGCTCGGCTTCTTCCAGCCCGGCAGCTCAAAGTCCAGGGTCCGAATGTCCCGTGGCATGGGGCCGGGGGGCCTCAGGCGTGACGTGTCCATCTCGCCCCCCGTCGTCTCCAAGTCCTCCACCACCCCTCCGCCCGCGCGCTTCTCCTCTGGCGCGGCGACGGCCATGAAGTGCGCGTCGAAGTGCGCGCCCAGCAGCGCGCGCAGCTCCGTCTCGTTCAGGTCCCTCTCCTTGGGGTCCAGGACGGGGTCCGGGTCCTCCTTGAGCTCCACCACAGGCAGGCTGTCGCTGGGGATGGGGCGGAGGAGGTAGTAGTGCTGGCACGCGCCCTCCTCTATCCGCGGGCCGAGGGAAAACAGCAGCACGCACAGGGACAGAAAGTGAGAGGCTGTATCCATTATGGACTTGTTTTCTTTTTCTTTTATAAGTGAGTGTATCTCTGCAGGGATGTGAGCTTAATCCTCCGTTGCGCTCTCGGGTCTCGGCGCTAGCTCGCGGGGCTCCGGGAGACTCCCTCTCTCGCGGGTGGTGCCAGGCGCTGCTGAGGTCCTAGGCGAGGCCGGGGGGCGAGGTGGGGGAGCAGCGGCATGGCAGCCTCGGGGCAGGCCTCTGTGGCGCGCGAGATCATGCTGTTGCGGCTCGTGCAGTTGCTGCTGCGGCTGCTGCGTGCGCGCGCGCGCGCGGGCGCCCGACGCTCTGCATGCTCTCCTCGCGCTCCGTCACCAAAAAGTGTGAGCGAGCGACCAGCTCCGTCTGATTTATCCTGCCTGCTCGGGACGGGAAGCCCCTGCTCGGAGTTTGGGGCACCTCCTTTTTTTTTTGGGGGGGGGGGGGGGGGGGGGG
>JBBPCZ010000115.1:37762819-37780240 GCA_037974445.1 Brycinus macrolepidotus | reverse complement strand
CAGCATCCTTCTCCCAACACACTCAGAGTCTCTCCTCAGCATCCTTCTCCCAACACACTCAGAGTCTCTTCTCAGCACATTTCTAGACCAACGCAACCTCGCCTCTCTGACTTTTCCTCCAAAAGGTCCAACTCGAGCTGTCGCTCTAATGAACTCATTTCCGATCCTGTCCGTCCTCGTCACTCCCAGTGCAAACCTTTACATTTTCAACTCTGCTGTAGCCAGAATCATCTTCCACTTTTGGCTGCTTCCGATTAGGGGTCATCACAGCAGATCAACCTTCTCCATTTCCTTCTTTCCTCTGCATCTTCTTCTCTCACAGCAACTGCCTGCATGTCCTCCCTCACCACATCCATAAAGCCTTCTTCTTCTCCTCTTCCCTCGCAGCTCCATGCTCAGCATCCTTCTCCCAACATACTCAGTCTCTCCTCAGAATATTACTGGTGGTGGTCGTTGTTCACCCGGGCCTCCACCGATCCAGTAGGGGAAATTTTCTGGTTGTCCACATATTTGACTTGGCGAAGTTTTACACCGGATGCCCTTCCTGACGTAACCCTCCCCATTTACCTGGGCTTGGGATCGGCATCACGAAATACACTGGGTTGTGCACCTCCAGTGGCTGGCTTATGTGTCAAAATGTGAGAAGTGATATGTATGAAGCCAGGATTTCAGATCAGATTCTCCTTTTATTTACCGTTTACCTTACTGACAGGAACAGAGGTTGGATCAGCACTCCTGCTCTGTGAGGCTTCATTAACTCAGGCCCTGGAAAAGCAGATGGAGTTATGAGATGGAGATCCATCCATCCATCAATCCATCCAACCATCCACGTCTCTCCCAAGGTGAACAGAGGGGCACCCATAATTAAATAATTCCCAATGTTTTGTAGCAAATCTGTCTGTTTGAAGGCTACCAGAGAAGTGAGATTAAACAGGTATCACTACAGTTCAACAGACTGACATCCTGCTGCTCAAAAACACTACAGAGCTGTGTGTGATTTAAAAACTGTTGCAAGATTAAAAAAAAAAAGCATGCATGAGGTCTTCAGCACCAGCAACCAAGCAGCAAGCAGCCAAGTCTGAAACAAGAAGGGTTAAAAAGCCTCAGTGTTTGGAGTTCCGCTGAATGCTGTTTCCAATATTCCTGTATTCCTCTTTAATGTTTAAATTGACCTTGGAGCAATTTTCTGGGCTAATACTGTGACAGTATGTGTCCGGCGCCAGTAGGATGTGAGTTCTTGCTTGAGACAAAGGAAATGGGGTGAAATTATGTTTCCAAGATAAGAGTGCCAACCGACTGTACTGACAGGGGGGACTGGTGGCCTTTGAAAACGAGCCAGCCCAAGGGGTAAAGGCACAACATGTTTTGCACTGGACAGGCAAAAGTCCATCAATGGACAAAGAAATGTCTCACTAGTTAATTGGTCTGGTGGGCAAGTCAAATAGTTAAGACATAAACTTTGCCACAAACAGGGAATGCAGCAGAAAGTACCAGCACATGCTTTTGAAAGGTCCTACAGCTGGCTGTTAGCTAAAGCGGTAGATGGGCTTCTGTTCATTCTTCGTGAGGATCAAACATTGCGTCATTTGACTCTCAATCCATAGATCACTCTTTGATAGTTGCAGTTGGCAAAGTTTACTCCCTAATGTATACACGCTCCACTTTTTCCATTCTCTCAGTCAGATCCATATGTTTCGAATCATCTCATCAGCAGGCCTATTTGTTCTTTGATTTTAATGGAAATAACTGAGGAAAGGCTCGTTGAAATGCAGCCGTCAATAGGGCTCACACACTCGGAGAGTGTACGCAGTATACACAAAGTTCCCTTAATCTTAATGATGGATCAAAGGCCCTCCCAGGTCGAGGCACAAATATTCCTGATTCTTTCATGACCCAGCTAGATAAAAATGTAATTTGTTTTTGTTTAATTCCTTGCGAAGACCTTTGATGATCTAACAGGAGAGCAATTTGAACGCTCGATTTAAAAGCTACGGTTTCACTGTAGCTAGCTTAGGGTCACTTCTGTCTTAAATACAAACATACACACAGTCTCTCTCCCCTCTGACTCCCTTCCCTTCCTTAATGGCTTTTGGAGATCCAATGTCTTTTCCATCTGATATCACTGTCCCCATCAGTACTAGGTGTCTTGCACCATGTGCCTAAAATAATGTAAACTAAGATTTAAGGCCGTAATGTATTTGGTGTAGTTTGTAACAGTTAGTTTATTTATGTATTATAATACAAGTGTACTAAAGAGACTGCAAATTTCCATTCTGAGATACATCTATAAATGATGATGCAATTTACTACTTTAATTATAATGAGATATATATATATATATATATATATATATATTAACAATAACAGTAAGCTACATATATTGTAAAATAAAGAACATTTCATTACATATCTACACTGGAATGTTTATTTCAGTTCATAAACACATTTGCCACAAGGCCAGATTCAATTGCATTGCAAAAGCTAACGTAACAATAGAAACTGGGATGACAAGAGACAACTGTCAAAAATACGATACCGAAATATATTATTTAGATCAATAAATGCATAATGCAAAAATATACAGATATGATGCTCTTCGATTGTTTTGGCTTGCTGTGTGCACAGTATAAAGGTACCATGACAAATACTTATAATTTAACAATAATACCTTATTTGAAATGACAGCTGGTCAGACTATTGTGACTAAACCAGAGTATGGAATCTCAATGAAAAGTTTCACTCATGAGGGAACAGGCAGAACATACACTTTAAGAGCTTCGGCCTGAGCCCAAACACACATGAAATAATAAAGTAGTGCATTTCATCATTAGCTCCATCAGTTCCAACTGACATCACTGTACAGAACGTAGGAGGACGAAACGTCATCTTTAAAAGGAGACATGTCCAGTACAAACATATTTCGAGAAACAACTGTGCAAAGATATTTTTTAATACACTGCAACATCAACAAGTCATAACATTGCAACAGACATATTCACAATGGTGCTCACGTAAGCTGCCCTTGTTGCCACTTTCCTCCTGACAACAGTTTGGACGCGAAAGACTTCAGTTGTGAGCGTCCAGTCTCTTGCATACACAAACTGTCATTTGATTTAACCTCTGTGGGATAGCCGTCAGGAGCTGAATTTGGTCTACTCTTACAAAGAGACGGCTGAATGGCTGAATGAACACAGCCCTGCCCTCAGTGCAGCACTTTAACCTGTGTGCTAGACTACATTTTTTTGTACACTTAAAATCTCTATGGCTTTGCTGACACCAGTTGTCAGAGTAACTATCCAAATATTCATGAATATCCTTCAAATAAAGTGGTATATACCCTTTGTATAAAGTGGTACCAATGTGCAGTACCAAAAGAAAATAAGGTGGCATTATATCTGTAAGGGCAAAAAAGTATTATAAAAGCGAGATATCTAGCAATTTTTCTTGCATTCATCATGCATAGGATGCAAACAGATCTCTAAAGTGCACTTTTTCGTGCCTATTCATAGAACACAAGTGGTTTCCATTTGTTTCAATGCCATTATGTTAGCAGTCATCACAAAGAATGGGGGAAAATGAATCGCATATTTTTGATACTTCAGATAAGAACAAGCACACACAACTCATCCTACAGAGGTAAACGACATACAACTCAAAGTGTTTGCTTTGAAAAGACCTGTTCAATAATTCAGTGAATAGGTCCTAAGAACCTGTATTGCATGTATCATTCACACACACATCGCTTTCATCTGGACCAAAACAGGCAATGATGGTGCAATGGTGGCATGATTGTTTAAGACTCCAAGCAAATATCATTTCTAGTAGTTAAAACAGAGGCCCAGGAAATTGTTGAGTCTTTTAGGGGAGACTCTAATTATTTTTGTAAATGGCTAAAAATTTTTGAAACATCTGATTCAGGGGTGCCTGTCTTCAGTTCTGAGATATTGGTGTCCAGCACAGTCTGGTAGTCCCCCCCTCAAACACACTCACTAAAACTTGCAATTAATATATGAGTTGAATGTGGTGTGTTTCAGCAGGGAAATCACCAAGCCAGGCTGGACTCCAGCCCTCCAGGACCGGAGTTGGGCACCCCTTAACTAACTGAATAAAAAATAATAATAGTAATAATCAGAGACTGATAATAAAAGTACTACTTTTCACTTTTCACCTATGATACCAGTCTATGCAGAGGCAGTTTCAAGTTCAAAGGTAAAAGCAGCACTGTTCACGTTGCATTAATAATCAGTATTTTAACAGTCAGAGCCACTGAATATGAGTCCTACAGAGTTGACCAGCAACTTTTTTCCCCCTCTACATTCTATCGAGAAAATGCTGACTGACACACATTGTCTACATATTACAACACAGTCTGTATGCTCATATGCCTGAAAACAAGTCATTGTTGTGGAACTTAGAGGCAATTTGGTGGCAACATGACAGGTTACACCAAGATGACATACAACAATGCGGAAAAGGTTTGTTTTAGAGTGTGCTGCTGAGGATTTCAGAAACTTGATCATTTGTTTGGTCATCTGAGTCCACATCCTGAGCTGCTGTGACCACACTAAATACAGACACCATATTTGCCACTGTGGCATTTCTATCTGTCTCCTTGTCTTCCTCTGGCCAGTGAGTACTGTCTCTGCTGGGGGAGGTTTCACTGCAAGATTCCACAAAGATTCTGCGCACGTTGGGTTTGCTGTCTCTGTGAGCACTCTTCCGCTCATCCAGGCCATAGGAGGCGGAGGGGGAGTGTGGTAAAGAGCGGGGCAGCTCGAGTGGCAGGTCCAAATCACTCTGTCTAGTGTAAACTCCCTCAGAAAGAGAGGGCGTCTGGCTCTCGCTCTGAACGCGCAGCCACCGGTGTGGCCCACCGAAATAGCTCCTCTGGGGGTGGCTCTTTGACAGCAGCTTCCTCTTGGTCGGTGGGTCAGCCAAAAACTTGCAGCGAGATGCCTTGTCTGAGGACTTGGTGGAGTAAGTGGACAGAGACAGGTCCTCCAGGTCTTTAGTGCAGGACTCTGTTTCCAGAATGGCTGTGGAGCACGCGCTGTATTTGAGGTCGTGCATCTGCAGGACATCTGGGGCACTGCCGCTCAGGGCATGCACAGCCTGATGGGACAGGTCTTGAGCCGAAGAGTAGACCAGGTCTAGATCCCTTGGGCTCAGTGCATCACTGGAGTCATAGTCACTGTCTGTGGGGAGGAAGACCTCGGAGCAGCCTTCTTCATCCGAGCCTGGCTGGGAATCTGAAATGACGGGCAGAAATAATGACCCACTCCACTCCACTGGAAACACCGTTATTAACATCAAGCTTATTTTAACTGAACAGATTTGTTCTGCTAAAATGGCACCAAACCTTACACATTATGGTAAATGTTAGCCAGAAAGGCATTGTACTTTTTATTCATTTGGTATGTATTTTGAACTACTCTTTCCAAGCAATCTCAAGCAACCAGCCAAGAACATACGGCAACTAATTATTTGCTACCGATCAATACCTCTAAAACAAAAAAATCAATATTATTTCATCGCGCCAAGGTACTGACAATATATACTACACTACTAGTATGTTTGGTTGATTTAGCATTGTTGTGTTTTGGATGCATGTGATTTAACATGCCACAAACTGAGTGCAAACGTTCTAGCTGCATTATTAAAATTACTATTAAATACTACCTTATAATATAAAACTTTTAAGCTGTTTAATTTATGTTTGTACTATAACAAATATGTTTTACCGCTTGTAGCCTTTCTTCTTCTCATCTCAGGAGAGGGAGAGGGTGTTGGTAGATAGTCTGTGGTTGAAGAGGTGGAGTCGTTCTTCTGTGTTACAGGCTCTTCATTCGGATCTACCAGCCAGGTGATGGGCACTCCACCCAGAGGGTGCTTATATCGGGCATACTGCAGGGCATCAGTGATCCACCGAATATCTCGCCACATCTCATCCATTTGCTATTAAAACAGCACAGATAACAGAATTGTTAATAAAACTGAAGATACATCCAGTTATTCCAGTTTTGATAACAGCTTCATTGGATTAATTGACTCCAAGAGAGACATCTGCTATTTTGAAAGGGACTAATTTGATTAAGTGCAAATTGTCTGTTCAGAAGCAATCTGTTCCACACAGGTGCAGTTGTACTGCTGTACATCATGTGCTGAGCTGTGCCAGCCAATATGCTGTCTTGAGTCAAAATGCAGCAGATTAAAACTTCAGGCAATCCAAGAGTCAACCGAACAAAGGATTAACGTGCCACCACATCTCACAATAACTAATATCACAATTCATATTGTTTCAGCAGTCTCCTTTTCTAATTTTAGTGGCTCAGAATTGCTCTTTACAATTTCCAGACTTCAGAAGAACTCCCAGTTTGTACTGAAATAAAGTGAGAAGTAGAGTGTGTTTTCAATCAGAGCTGTTGACTTCCACATAGTGAATCTCCTCAATTCCCACTTTCATATTTTCCATTCTTGAAACTTACTATGCAATTGTATTTACAAGGGGCTCATTTCACACAGGAGGGGAAAACGCAGAAAAAAAACGAGGCAGGGTAGAAGAAAAAAAAAAAAGCAGCAATTTGAGCTCCTTCTAGCAAATGCCATGTGAGATCCAACTTATGGGAATGAGGGTTGACACCAAAGGATGACTCCTTTGGAAAGTATGCTGGGGCTAATGACAAAGGAGGGACTGCAGTATGACAAGTGAAATAATATAGAAGGGGTTGCTTTCACTTGCAAGTGAGGGCAATTCAGTGTTCATTTTGATGTTGTTGGCTGGGAGGTACTGCAACAAATTGGGGAAAAGTACTCAAAAGATGGTGACGTCTGGGCTCTATTTGGTTCATGAGCATCAGTCTTCTGCTACTTGAAATAAGGACATTTACAGAGTTCTTCAAGATTTTTAAAATTCCTAACATTAACCTTTCTAAGCCTTTAAGCTTAAGACATTAGTCTACACATAAACAGTTTTTTGTATTTGGAGTTTGGAGGTCACAAAACTTATTTAAAAGTTGGGTATAGGTGTGGGATGCAATTAAAAAAAAAACTGACTCACTTAAATTAGGTCTAGATAACATACTGTACCTGCCCCAAGTAAACGCTTACTTAAGAGTATTTTGTGTCACAGAAGCTTCATCCCTGAATGATGCTATTTGCCGCATGTGTTTAAAATGCATGTTTTGCGGTCTGTCTCCCTTAGTTCCTTGACAGGACCTCACAGTGGAAAACTTCACCTCTCACACAAGAGAGGGCCCTTAAGCGCTTTCCACCAACGTGCCATTTTGACAGACGTGGCCCTTTTTTGCATGCTTCTCGGTGGAACATTAAAATTTTCATGCTAATTGATGCCACATTGCGTAGCCACACACAGCCACGCAGTCACTCGCATTGATTGGTATTCTGTTTCTCCCCTCATCACTCTTAGGCAGTGTGTAATCTGCGGTCAGAGTGCCGCTTTTTTCCACAGCCTCTTGGACCCGACATCACACAAACACTCTTGTGGTTTTGTGGTCAATCTCAATTAATAGTCCAGACCGTGGTGGCGAAGAGGGATTATTTCAGCCCAGCGCTCTGAACAGACAGCTCTCTTTCAAGTCTTGTTGTAAGACTCTGCTAAGCTGGTATTGAAATTTCAAACTAGAAAAACAAGCCATTTTACAGTTTATATGTCTAGTAGTTATACTTTATGACATCAATAAACTATTCTAATTGGATTATTAGCTTAAGTTGTTTTTGTAGTTTGACGTTTCACACACTTCAGTGTGTCTGGGAATATGCATAAAAAACATCCCAACTGTGTAGCACATTATCAAGTTTCATTATTGCCCTTGATATCATGAACATGTGATAGACTGATGAAAGAACAAGAAGGGCAGTGTAGTAACAACTTGAATACGTGAACGTCGAGTCTATAATACTAAACACCCAATAAATACCTGAATAAAGTCCAGTATATGCTGGTGTCTCTGTTTAGCAGTCGCCAGTTCAGTGTCGGTAATGGCCTCTCTTAAAGCCTGCTGAGTTATCAAGGCGTCCAGGTCGAGCACTGAGGACAGGCGGCAGTACAGGCCGATAAACTTCTCCTTATATGCGCAGAAGTGAACTACATACAGACATAAGGAGACAGGAAAGGGAGAAGTTATACAGTATCTCATTATAGCTGTAATACATAATAGCTGGCTTCTCAAGACTCCCAGTTTATTTGGTTGGTTTTATGCTGTGTAAAGCCAGGATCCCTCTGAATTATTTACAGAACACTCAAGTACCTTGAAAGGCTATCATTATTTTCCCCTGAACACTGACAATTCTTGCCATCAGTACTGCTTTTAATGGAAATCTGTGGGTGGTTTATAAGTGTCTGCCGTTTAGACCGAAACGACTCCACGGTATCAAATTCCAAATTTGAAAGTTCAAAACTTTCCAAATTACATCCCATCAACCCAACAAGCAACTGAGCATTTTAAATTATAAGCATGGTTATGCATATCAACAGGATTTGGTTGTTCACAACAAAACAAAGTCAGCAATTTAAATGAAAAAATGATCTGTTATTGTTTACATAGATTTTGTTCAATTATGATATCGATTTCTTGTTTAACCTTTCCTCATTTTAACAAAGTCTGGAGCAGGAGGGGGTGTTCGGCTAGCCGCAGAGTAGACGGCTCTCCTGCTGCTGTGTTGGTCAGTGTGATTTACTGAAGCTCCACTGGGAGCGTGATTGGGGGCAGAGGAGAAGGTGGGGGTAAGGAATCTGTGGACTTTATAAGGCCAACTGAGCTAATATTGTAGGGGTTGAAACAGAAGCCAGTGTACCGAGCTCAAACATTTGAAGAGGGAGGTTGAGGAACCCCGAGTGGGGTGTGTAGGGATTGGCCTGGCCCGGGGCAGCGCACACGTCGTCTGAGGCAGGCAGCAGCAGAAGAAAGGACACATTGTGACCCAGCTCTAGCACCTCCTGTGTGTAGAGACGGAAGTGCTTGGCCTGCACAAGGGACAGACAGACAGACACACACACACACACACACACACACACACACACACAGATTACTGTCAAATGGAAACAATGGCACACCACACATGCCTTGTGGTCAACAAAAAAAGACAAAGCGAATACTTTAGAGGTTTAGATCATTAAAACTTACGTTTGCTTTTCATGAACTGGAGTTTAATGATAAGTTTAATTTAACTGAACAGACTCATCAGAATATCCTGAAGATTAAACTGTATGCTCTCTTGCGCTTTAAAAACGTTGGAGTGATATTACAGAAGAACCACTTTTGATTCTTGAACCTAGATGGATTTGGTTTTTCAATAATAATTTTTTAATGAGATGCTTTAACAAGTTTGAATAACTTTTTAAAGTTTAAAGAACCTTTACATCATTTAAAGTTTCTATGCTAATTATTTCGCCCCATATAATTGTACATCTAAGCCAGAAGCATGAATAGATATATAATGAATATATTTGAAATAAAATTCTTGTGTGTAATACGCCTCAAAAACCTTCTCTTTACATAAATATCATTCTGTATATATTATTCAAATACTACTACTAACATGTAAATGGCGTTACCCCCTAGAATGGCTTGTGATACATGTCTGTGGTATTATCTGCATATATCTGTAGTATTATGTGAGTTTTATGAGATCCTGTGTAAGTATCAGGGAATTACAAAACTGTAAGTTTGTCATTCATATGATTTTTCTGTAAGGGAGCTCATTGTGTACATTTGTTCATATCTGATATCTGAGTAACTACTTTCAACCTGGGCAGAACGCTGGCTGCTGTGCTGCTGTGCTGCTGTAGTAAGCTTCAGTGCTGGCAGTGTGCTGTACAGTACCTGGTGTAGAGGTAGATTGATCTGGCGGAGCAAACTCTTAATGGCTGTCTGGAGCTCACAGAAGAGCAGGGGGGCATGGCAGTCTGCCGCCTGATCTGCTCTTTCCACCTCCTCAGGGCCAGACAGAGTCTGAAGCCATTCCCACTCATCCCTGGGTGGGAAGAGACGGCGCTCAGTAAACACACATACACACATTCTAGCACACAGAAACACACTAGCAACACATCACCCTCTGCTGAGGCGCCCAGTGTAGAGTGTACCACTCCATGCTCCCATTACGTGATGGTGGAGTTTCCAGGAGCGAGTGGGCAGCCAGGGAAGCCGCGTTAGTTCCTGATATGGAGAGCTAAAGCTCTGAGTGAGTAAAATGTTTGCCACCAACCACTAAACGCCTCCTTATTTTCAGTTGGAACGTCTAGTTCTGAGACAAAATGTGGGAAAGTTCCATTAGTGCCACCCTCATACTGAGCAGGGCTCCGTGGAGAGGAAGGCACTTCACCCCTCTGGTGAATGTATCAAAATGCACAACTCACAGCAAAGCTACCTGAGTGCATATTTGGAAGTCTAGATAGCAACAGACACCTTGTTCTTATCATCTGTAAAAAACAGAGCATTTACTCTATCAAAACTAACATCTCACAAGTGACACATTCCAAGACATTGCCAATGTCTCCTTTAACTCGTTAAAATCTGCCGCCAGAGTTCTTATGACACGTCCATGTGCTTGCTGGGCAGGGTAAAACGCTTGAGCATATGGAATTGGAGCTCACTTGTGCTACTGTGTTTTATATCCCTATATAAACGAAGCACAAATCTGCTTTCATTGTGAGACACTACTAAGGTAGTTTCTGAGTGAGAACTTTCAGAATGCAATTCAGGTCATTATAAGCTTATTACTGATTTGTTTCATCAGAGTAGCCATTAAAAGTGAAGTGTATTCCTATTCAAGCTATTGTGCAAAGATTTGACCAGCACCACTCATACATTTTGTTGATTTTCTTATTCAAAACTTATGGGATTTTCAGGCAAATGTTCTGCACTATTTCTATTTATTTGGAGCATATAACATTTGAAAAATGTTTGCACAGGCCACATTTTATGTTTTTTCACCCAGTTTGTTAAATTCAGCAAGTAAAAGGTAACAGTGGATTCAAAAGTGTTATTTTCACACCACACTTTTGAATATGACTGTGCCTACACACTAACACAGTATGTACAACGACTATGACAAAAGCATTAAGAAATCATGTAACTAACAAATAATAGGAGATGAAAGATAGAAATTGCAGTTTAGGCTCAAGATTATAGAGTTTAAAAGAAAGCACTAACACTTAGCACTTTTGTTTTCATTCACTTTGTGCACTTAAAGTTGTTTTTAAGCATTAAAAGTCTGTAGAAGGTTTCACACATTTTTCCTACAGCTAATTTAGTGCATTTGCACTGCATTACACAGTAGAAAGACACTGGCACAGTCAAAAGCTGATAAGCCACAGATGGTGTAATAGAGAGCATTTTACTCCAGCTCACTGGGATATATAAGTATCTGGGCGGTATGCTGCTGGAAAAAAAGAGAATTTCTTTGCTCCAGAGATTTTCCTCGAGCCGTGAGTGGGCATCATCCTGTGTGAGCCTCCCGCTGACTTCCACGCTCCGGCCCCATAGTAAATTTAGTTTTACTACCACACCGAGCGGCAGGATAATGCTCTCCCTGTCTGGACCTACCTACCGGGGTCAACGTTGTGACCTGAGATGAAAATAAATAAATAGCTCCTTTACCGAACAAAAACAAACAGGAGTTTTGTTTTGCTCATAAAAAATGGCCATGTCAAGAAAGTATGTTCGCCTGCGGTGAGGGGAGCATTCCACGACAACCCAGAGCTCCAACATATTCAATATTTCATCTTTACAGGCACACTCTCTCTTCATTTATTCATTACACCAATGAGAAATGTCCGTTTGTTGGCTCCTGCATTATACAACTGGTGTACAACTGGATTTATTCATCAGAGATACGGAAAGCTCTCGCATGGAAAGCTCTGCGCCGTGTATGCATCATGTAATACAATATATTCTGCACAAAGCAAGATAATTGTCATGTGTGCGTGATCTATTTCGCTACTTGGATTAAACTCAAGGAGTTGTTCTAAATCATGGTCAGAAAAGATAAAGTTTTGCGTAGGAGAGAGGTATTACATTATAATGCACAAGAGTTTCATTTATTCATTTGATTACAAACCAAGATCCAAAGAGATTCATCTCAAATCATGTCTCTTTCCATTTTCAAAACTAATAAGAACTTAGAGGGTCTCTAAAATGAATAGTAAGAAACAAATATCAAATATTCATGATGTTGTCCTAAAGTTGATCCTTAATCTAAAATGTTTTATCCTGTTTTGTACAAAGATTATGTTTTAGTCTGTACAAACATAACCTCCAATATGGATTTGAGTGTCTGACCTGGAAACATTCCAGTTTTCCCGTATCCTGGCATGGCAGAGCATGTTGGGTGCTCGCTGAGGAACCAGCACTTTGATTTGGTCCACAGAGCTGCTGAGCTTCAGGTAGCCCAGGTACAGGCCTGGAGCGAGCCGATGCTGACTGCGCCGCTGGTACGCTAGGATATCCTAAAAACACAACATGCAGTATCAGCAAACTCATTCATAATGTAAGACACACAAAACATTAATTGAGAGACAAAAAGACGAGCAATACTTCAATAATAAAATGTACATGATAGGCTGAAAGGGGCTGACGTGTGATACACTGTAAATATCCTTATGATTCAACATGTGAAAGTGCAAATTGAACCCATTTGTGCAAGAGCAACACTGGTCCAGCAATACTTCAAAAGAAGTTCTACAAAGGTCCACACAGCAGATCTACCAGGGGCAGCGGGTGGCCTAGTGGTTAGGGAGTTGCCCCTGCAATCAGAATGTCGTGGGTTCAAATCCCAACACTGCTAGTGGCACCACTGAGGTACCCTTGAGCAAGATACCGTCCCCACACACTGCTCCCTGGGTGGCAGCCCACTGCTACATTTGGTGAATGGGTTAAATGCAGAGAACGAATTTCACATTGTTCACACTGTGCTGTGGTGTGTTCACGCGTGACTATAAGGGGTCACTTTGCTTTACCTGTATGGTGATGAGCAGGATATCCAGTGCGTAGGGTTCCTCTGGGGTAGACAGAGACTTCCTCTGGCTCTGCAGTTTAGACACCTGCATCCACTTCCCGTTAAAGAAAGAGTACAGGCTTTCCATCTCCCTAACTGTCACAAGCAGCACGTTACCATGGCGATCCTTAATGGGCTCGTAGTGGACACGGCCCAAGTTGTGGGTGCCCAGAAGGTTCTGCGTGGACAGGAAGATGAATGACTGCGATTAAGACAGGATGTTCTCTAGAATGCTGCAATTCTGATTCAATAGTCTTCTTACGAGTTCAGTGGGTCTATAGTGCCGACAAAAGATCAAGTGGACATAACAGCGCAGTAAGGGTGAGCTTTTAATGAGTGGCTTCGAAAACAAATGGCTTAAGCTACTGGATGCCAGCAACTAAAACTGCCCAATTTTATGCAGTCTGTACTCAAGCACACACAAATTACACAGCCACCCACTCACACACACCAAGGAGAAACGTTATAAATTTCTCAGTGCGCATTATCAGCCGCAATTCAATTTGTGTGTGAGGCTTGGCTGGAATTTCATTAGGCTAATAAGATGCTAGCGAAGCTAATAATGAGCTGGCAGACCTGCAACTGGCCAGCGGCAGCCAACATCTTCTGCCTGGACTGCAGTGTGGAGGAGGACGAGTTGGAAATAGCCATACTCTGCCTGAGCCACCGGACATCCTCCCACATACATGAAAGCTGTAGAATGAACATGCATATTAGAGCACACATACAAAATTTTTAAGTACATTTAAAATCATTTGAAAGACTAATGCAATAACTGCAATAGTTACTTTTAGTGTGTCAGATTTAGTGTACCAACTGTAGTGCCAACGAGACTATAATTATGATGAATAATCCAATGAATAACAGCACAATGGAACAGCGCAGAATAATTTGGGTCAGTAAGTTCATTATGAGATAGAATAAACCATCAGAAAATATTTTGACAGACGTCTCTGCCATTTCATAATAATGTATGGTTTACAAAAATACCTACAAACATGCCATTACTTAACTAGAGCAATTCTGCTCCCTCCATTAACCAGGCATAGTGGTCAGCCAGAGTGTTTGTCATACCTTGGTAAACCACAGAAAGTCCTGCATGAGGGAGCTGCTGTAGGAGTCCTCCACCTCCACGATGGGAATCTGATCCTCATTAGTTACCAGCAGACTGTCCTTATGATAAAACACTGCAGCTATGTAGATCCCTCTGGAACCCCGGCGAGAGGACACACTCAGTGCATAAGAGATTACCCAGGATGACAGAAAGCAGTAACACATGCCATCGTGAGAGCTGAGTTAAACATATAATGTATACTGACCTTTTGAGAGTTTTAACAAATTTGGAGGAGGAATGAAAGAGGTGTTTCAGGCTCCTAGAGACAGACTGCTTGCGACTGGTGTTCTGCAGCTTCGTGGTGTCTGAAACAAGAATCAAGATTTGCTCACACTGAGGACAGATTGACCCACATATAATACTAATAGCAAAAATAATAACTGGAAAATAAACTGAAGCAGTGCCTTCGCTGCAGCCCCAGCTAAAAGAAGATGGTGATGGCGTCAGGAAAAAGCAAAAACGGTTGCTTAAAAATAAAGATGGGACGAACCATTTTTTGTAAATGAGATGGGAAGTAGGCAGAACTTTAAAGAACCTCCACACAAAGCAAATATTCTACACTACTTCCTTTTCTTCCCCCTAGAGCCATCGTCCAAGCTGAGAACTATTCAGGAACTATTTATTTGTAAGAGTGTAAGCTGTAGTGTCTTCGTGCCGAAAGAGAGAAAAATAAAGAGTGTTTTTTTTTTTTAAGAGACCAGGTCACAGACTTGGTGTTTTTGTCCCCATTAAAACAAACACGTCTGGCAGTGAAAACATATGGATTATGAGGGCACAAGAAAGGAGCATATTTTATAAGGAAAGAGAAATGGGTGAAACAGAGATGGATCGTGTGAGCGTGTGCCTCAGGGCAGCTAAAGTGAAAAGGTCAGGAGGGTCACGCCACCGACATAAGAGTTATCTACAGCTTTTTAGCTGCGTATCTCCCACTTCAAATGCAGCCATATCAGTGCGCCTTTCAGTGATGCCTATCTTCAGACGACCCTGTTTTCATGAAATTAAGCGTCACGTAATTGCCCCCCGTGTAAACAGCAGGGCAGACGGAACAATTCGTGTGGCTGAGAAGCTGTTTACAACGTGCAAGTGACCATTAGAAAAACCCAGTCACCAAGAGAGTAATCACGCTAGCTCTAGTCTCTCTGTCTCCACAGAAGGGGGTGGATGAGGGGGCAAACTTTAAGTTGAAAAACTCCTATTAGCCCCCTCTGTGGACTGCTGTGTCTTATGAGCCCCAGAAGAGTCCTGTCCTTTTAACTTAACAATTGGTAGCAGTATCCAGTTAACAGAATGTGCTCACAGAAATGGGAAATGCTTCATTCTAGGTTGGCCAGTGGTAAGTCTACTGTCTAAACTGGAACTATATTCCACACAAAATCATTACACAATAACATGATTATTTGTTTTAAATGGTTTTATTTTAGTAGTTATATGAGGAACGCTATCATGAATACTTGATTTAAATCAATTACTTGATTGAAATTCAACTGATTAAACTTTACGAATCGGCTTAGTGATTACTTTGAACCAACAGAGAATCTGTAGGTCGTTCTAAACATTCTGCAAGCTATTCTTCATGAGCAATTAGAAAACAAATAACTTTTGTGTGCATCACTGAAAGAGAGCAAACGCATATCAGATGTGCTGCATAAATGTGTTCATGTATAAATTAAATGCTGATCTAAAATGCATGTAAATGATTACTCAATTAACTGTCAAACTAATAACTAATATAATAAATAGAGACTAAGATCGTGACAGCCCTAAAGGACATGCATTTACATTCAGTTTCAGTAACATGTCAAAAATGCAAAGGATGCTTTTTAGCTGCACAAAAAAATACTACATGCACAACAAAAACCTATCAAACTGAATCATTATTAAACACTGCATCTTCTACTTATGAACACAATTGTGGCATTGATTGAAAAGTTTGAATCTGCACTTGAATGAGCTACCAGTGTGAAATACTATCAGAACACCATTTTTTTTATTATTACCAGCGATATCGGTGAATATTAAAACAAATTAATGTTTAATGTAGTCTAACATTTTGGAATTTTTGTGCTATACACTAAATTTCCATTAATACACTTAATTTGGAAAAAAAAAATAAACAAGCTTAATTTTAATACATAATTTTATCTGATTGATTCAAGACAATAATTTCCACATTTGTGACTTGTGTTTACACTTTTCATTATGTCTTATCACTTTTAACCATTCTACAGTTCTCTACAGATCTCTCATAACAGGGGTAACTTGTGTCACCATACCTCTATTTGCTGTTCTGGTCATCCTAAAGACATGCTACCCAAATCTGACACTGGAGGCATTGTGCAATGTGTACAGTGTATGAGAAAGCAGTGATTCAGTGATTTGGTGGATGAAGAAGCTTTCAGTAAGCATCGCTGCTGCTGCTACTGCATGTGCTGATAACTCAGCCACTGAATTTCTATTTATTTCTCGCTCTGGAGGTTAACTGACTTTGACAAGTGGATTATACGACATGAGTGCATTGGCCTCCTGTGCCGCCAAACTGTCACCCCAAATAAATAAAGAAATGCTTTTTCATTTATGGAAATAAAAAAATGGATCACCTTTGATTAATGACTTGGCAATCCATCTGTCTGCTGCGCGCACCAAGTGTGACCATGAAATGAGGTGAGTGAGAGTGAAAGAGAGTGGGAGTGTGTAAGAGAGATGCAGGGGAGGAGTGCTGGTAGCATTCTCCATTTTCTAAGTAATTTAGTGAAGGTCAACAGAGCCTTTTCAACATATGCGAAGCTAGCGAGCTCATCTATAATGGTCCGAGCAAGACTTTCCAGACCCCCACTCACAGAAGCAGCTTACATAGTCGGCAAGAGAGCGGAGCTGAGGTGGTGTGCATGAGTGTGTGTGTGTGTGTGCGCGCGCTTGTGTGTCTGTGTGGGTGTCGCTGTGTCTCATGCTGGAACACAGAGAGCTGTGTGTAGCACACACACACCCCTCGGTCTGTGAGCACCCTCTCAGCTCCACATATACACATCATAAATTAAGATAACCTCCCCTTAAATGAGCAGCGTTTTTTTGCCATGGTTTTTATAGTGGTGGCATTGTACCAGCGCTGATTAATTTTGCAGATTTATTTTCGAACACCGTCTCTCCAAAAATAAACTAGGTAAATACATCGCCCCTGCCAGCATGTGTGCTTGAGCGTACGGAACACACACGCGCATGCACACACACACACACACACACACACACACACACACACACACACACACACACATACACACACACACACACACACACAC
>JBBPCZ010000115.1:37739437-37760644 GCA_037974445.1 Brycinus macrolepidotus | reverse complement strand
TAGGACACAGCAAATTGACTATGTATGCAATAAATTTACATATTAAATCGAAAGCTGTTAACAAACAACTGACAAAATGTCATACACCACACGTGACCCCTTAGTTGTGATGTCAGTACTCATCAACAGTCAAATCTGCTTAAACCTTCAGCTGCTCAAACCACCTTTGGGTCAAAAGACATCATCATTCATTCATTCATTTCATTCAACTCTTATTAATTTCGCTTTAGTAAAAGTTTGGAAAAGAAACTATTTAGTAAAATCCTACTCAAATATTTGGATGACCATGTAAAATATGCCATTATCATCATGTAATTACATTTTAAAGACAAAATTATTGGTTTCTCATAAGCTTTCATCACAATGTGACGACTTTTGCACACCCCGAAAAACGTTTTTTGATTTTTGATTACATCACTATGCACCAGCATAATATATCCCAAAATAACCAATAACATGTACTAATATTGCTTGGCCTCCCCTTCCCAAAGCTTCCACCTATTATAAGCAAAACATTCAAGAAGCACAGAGATTCTCTTCAAATCTCTATGTATCTCTTGGAAATATATCACAATATGGAAAAAAAATGAGTGAGAATAAAATGTGTGAGAACAAAATGAGTGAGAATCTCTTATTCACGCTGACTAACAAAACTCATCAGGCATGTGGGTATTTTTGTAAAATTCTGAAAAAAATCAGTAAACAGAAAACATTTTGGTTCATTATTAAATGAGCCAGACATATAAAACAGAATTTTTATATTACTATTGCATCCAATAAATATTTTACAAGCTAGCTTTTGAAAAAAAAAAATCTAAACATCAGAGAAAGTATTGCACAGTGTGAAAAAATGGACCATGGCCATGTCATTAGGAAAAAAAAAACAAAATTTGGCATGAAGGGCACCAAATAGTGTGTAGTTCTATGCTAAAACCCTCTAATATCGAACCTCCTTGAGATAGAACTTCCCCAGAGCGCATCTTGAACTCCTCAAAGGGTTAACGTTACTATTTTGGAGATAAAAGTTTTACTTCATTGTTTCTAGAGCAACTTTGAGGTGACATGAGGAATATCAAGAGACTAGTTTGAATTAGTGCAATTAAAAATACCAATATATTTATACATATCGATATGAAACATTTTGAAACATTTTAATGTTTCGTTTAATGCAGTATCGGTTGTGTTCATATTGAATGCGCTTTCTTGCTTGTGCTTTCCTCCGACGCACCCTAGGCGTCCGTACCGCATAGTGCGTCTTGAAACGATGCACTTTCATTCCTTTACGTACTATATTGCTGAATGCACTTTTAAAATGACATGAAAGATATATAGACAACCTAATTGTCGACATCAAAACAAACTGTCGTTTATATGTCCCAACAACTTAGTTAAGACAAAGAGACCACAGAAGACCACTCTAACATTTGAGCTAGCTGACTAGCTAACTGCTAATGTTATCTGCTGAGCTTTGCCAGCTGGCTCTGTCTGTGCCCTGTGCTGAAGGGATCAAGTACTCTTTGGTACCGACCACCCCCCCACCCCCCACCCCCACGCCCCCCAGAATATTATTTTTCAATAATTCATGACTAGTTTAAAAACACATTATGCAAATTTGCTCAAAATCAAGTTGGTGGAGCTTAATGGCTCTTAGGACTTAATTTTTTTTTGGTTTGATGCAATGAATAACAATGACTAGTTTAAAAACTTCAGATTTTTAAACTAGAGCTTAAGGTCAGAAGGCATAATGCTGTGCTGTAGTGCCCCCTTGAAGTCAATCGGTACCCAATTTTATTAACTGGCAAAGAACCTATATCCGCACATAGCAAATTTAATAACATCGGCCAAATATAGGCCTGTCAAAAGTCTGCTTGATTGCATGTTATTCCTCTCCCTACTGATATATTTGCACCAGTGTTGACATGCTACCTCAAAAAATGTTATCATATCAAGTTTCATGAGAATCAGACAAAGTGTTCAGAGGTTTTACCTGTTTTAGTCAATCATGATCCAAGTTCGAAAGATTATTGTCATGTCCGGGGTCAGCGGCCGCTAGAGGCCGCTCTTTCAGTTTGTTATAGGACTCTTATGTTGAAGTCACGTTCTGTGTTCAGGTGTTTGATTCATGTTTGTAGTCACAGCTGTTGGGTGTTTTAGTTTAAGTGATTGTGCGATTTGATTTGTTCTTGTTTTAGTTCCAGTAGTACTTAAGTTCCTGTGTTTGGTGTACAGGGGTCGGTCCACCATCATTATCCCCCCTCATCTGTTACTGTTGTGCATGTCTAGTTTGTTTAGGCCCTCGAGCCTTTTTGGTTTTCACATGTATTAATAAAGTATCTGAATGGAACCCCGCATCTGCGCCTCTTTCCCTTGCCTCCTGATGCTGACAATTATTTAACATATAGTCGCCATATTGTTTATCAGTTTCCATGTTTTTGATATTTCCCAACTTTTAGGTTCTTGCGAATGTTTTTGAATTTTGAATGAGCAAAATGATGAAAGACCTTTGTCTCTGAGCCTTACATCTCAGGAGTCATGGAGACAAAATCCATAAGGATTCCAGCTTGGAACCATAAAAATGATCATTCACCACACCAACAAAGAAAAACAGACAGAGACACAGAGAAAAAGAGACACACTAACAGAGAGAGACATGCTTATCGTCACTGTCGAAACAAAACTCTCTATGTTTGTCGTTTTTAATCTTTTGATAGATTTGAAACTGCAGTGCACTGGACCTGGGTTTTTTCCCCTGCCCTGACTAACGTTTCATTGTTAGCTAAAACAAAGTTTTGCTGTGAAGTCTGTTTCACTTCGAAATAATTTCCCCTTAATAAATTTACCCGGCTACCCACCATTCAGCAAGAAGAATCAGCCCTCATGTACCTTGGGGAGTTTGCAAGATATCGTAATAAATAAAGAAAACCTTGAGGTGCCAATTTAATGCTGAGAGACAAGTTCTCTTCCTTGGTGTTTGTGATTTATATGGTTTTGTGCAATACTTTCTGAAAATAAAGTTTGTGTCACGATGTGAACATTCTATAATTCTCAGAGTACTGAGGTAACTGGGCACAAGCATATGTAGCTATCTTACAATTCTAACAATTGCATTATCAAGTCAATCAGATCATTTGTGTTGACAACAGTTTTATTTGTTTCTTTATTCCTCATACACTTTACCATGATGAAAATACGTTACTATTTCAGAGAGTTTTGTTGTGACAGTGACAACATGTTCTCTGAGAAAAGGTGTTATGGAGTGTGTGCGCGGATGTGTTTGTACCTCCACAGCTGTAGTGTTGGTGTGTGGCTCGGACCTGCTGGAGCAGCCTCTCCATGGCCTCAATATGCCCCCTCTTCCGCGACTCTCTACCGTCACACTCTTTCCAGTCTAGAATACACAGAAACATTCATATCAAACCTTTAGTATAACACAAACAAGGACACAGAGTGTCACTGACACAAAGTACTGTTCTTATGAACAAGCAAAAGCGATTTGACTGCTAATGACGCCCCCTTCTTGAGAAGATTTACCCACCTAAATGTGAGAGTGAGTTACAAGCCAGTTCCATGAAATGCGCAGCCCTAAGAAACCTTTAAATATTTGTTCAAGATTTTTTGAGAAAGACATTAGTCAGAAACAAAGTCAGTTTAGTTTATGTCCTGCCTACTTACTCACACAATATGCATCAATGACATGAATGCAAGAATTCCAGCATAAAAAGATCAAAATGGATGCTGGAATCTATTTGAAACAAATAAAACCGAGATGGCATTGCTTCTGCTATTTATTCACTATAAAAAGCACAAAAAACTGTCTGCTTTCCTTGTGTGATTGTTTAAACTCTATATCAGGCAACTGAACTAGAATCCAAAAAAACAAAAAGGCTTTGGCAAGTACAAGTCATTACACTCTCCTGAAAAGCTAGATTAATACAGTTCTAGCTTCACTTAGTAAGTGAGCTGAAATATTCATACAGAAAAGCTTATGGGTTAGTTTAAAGTCAGAATGTGTTGCAAAGGTGGATGTAAAATGCTAGATCTTCAGTTTCAAACTTTTTATTTTTTGTTCTTCAACATACAGGAGAACAATCCCTATTTGTTCTGAGTGAAGCAGATTGATTTGACTCCATGTAGACCAAGACTTCACGACAAATGAATGTGAACATAAGACATCAGACTCCCAAATTAGATTTGCCAAGCCACGTTTAAACCTCAATGAGCCACCTGAGATTTGCGACCCATGGTTTAAAAAACAGCACTCTAGAAGACAAATGAGCACACGTATGCGCAATGCAAACAGCATTAAACACTCCTTTTTCCATGACAGGTCTGCACATCATGTTTTACAATAAAAACATAAGAATTACTAAAGAGATTGTAATATAAACATCAGTAGCTTTAGAAAAAAAATACATTTTCACAGCTAAATCCTAGCCCTGTTCTAATTATGGATTCATCATCTGCTGATGCAGAACTCTGGTGACACTGGCAGCTTACCCGCCTTTCTTTCACTGAACTGCTTTTGAGGAGGCACCTCAAGGCCAGACACAGAAAATAGCCAAGGCAGGATGTGACAGGAGTCGTGACAGTCAATTCAAGGCACAGATTCTACAAACATTCATCTTTTCAAACAACCTTTTTTCACATATAAAAGTAGTCTAAAGATTCAAGAAAGTTCCATTTGGAGAAGAACATTCTTGCGAACAGCTCTACGCCATAATGCGCTCATCGTTACTGCGTATAGTATTTGTGCAGAAGTGCCGGTAAAAAAAATGTTAACTTACTGGAGGGAACAGCACAGGGTGGTTGAGAAAGCTGTGATGGTCCCCAACCCTTCATATTGTAGGCAGATACACGAACATAATACTGACGTCCCTACAAGAAGCCGAGAAGGACACGCAGAAGCACTGCAGTTACAACTGAAGTTAAATTATTGTAACACTTGCTCTGATGAGACAAAACTGCAATTAATTCACGCACACGCACACACACATACACACACACACACACACACACACACACAGACACACATACACACACACAAACACACATATATTATTCATACAGATCAGCTATAATATTAAAACCACCTGCTAAATACTGTGTAGGTCCCCCTTGTGCCACCAAACCCTGGCATTTACTCCACAAGACCTGAAGGTATGCTGTGGTATCTGCACCAAGTTATTAGTAGTAGATCCTTTAAGTCCTATAAGCTGTGAGGTGGGGTTTCCATAGATCAGACTAGTTTGTCCAGCACATCCCACAGATGCTCAATCACATTGAGATCTGGGCAATTTGGAGGCCAAGTCAACAACTTCAGCTCTTTGTCTTGTTCCTCAAACCAGTCCTGAACAATTTTGACAGGGCGTACTTATACTTATCATGAAGGAGTGTATTTGGTCTGCAACAAGGTTTAGGTAGGTGGTATGTATCCAAGAAACATCCACATGAATGCAGGACCCAAGATTTCCCAGCAGAACACTGCCCAGAGCATCACACCACCTTACTTACCTTCTTCCTATAGTGCATCATGGTGCTATCTCAGGTAAGCAACATGATGTAAAAGAAAACATGATCCATCAGACTAGGCTACCTTCTTCCATCTGCATAGGACAATTCTGTAACTATGCAGCAAGGTATGATGCACCGTGTGTTTATTAGCTTATTCAGCCAACTATACTATAGTAGCTCTTCTGTGGGAATGAACTAGATGAGATAGCCTCCATTCCCCATGCACTTCAATAAGCCTTGGGGGCCCACGACCCTCTTGCCATTTCACCAGTTGCTCTTCTTTGGACAGCTTTTGGTAGATACTAACCACTGCATAGCAACTCCCCACAAGACCTGCTGTTTTAGACCCAATCGTCTAGCCATTACAATATTACTCCTGTCAAAGTTGCTCAGATTCTTATGTTTTTCCTGCATCCAACACATCAACTTCAAGAACGAACTGTTCACTTAGTGTCTAATAAATCCCATCCCTTGACAGGTACCACTGTAAAAAGACACACAATGTAATTCACTTCACCTTTCAGGGGTTTTAATGTTGTGGCTGACTGGTACATAAAGATGATGTATTTAAAATATTTAAATATGATATTTTTGCTGTCAGAATAAAACCTTATATCTTAAGTCCATTTTTGACTTTGAAAACAACAGCTGTCTTTTAAATTGTGTAACATTTTCATGAGAAATTGACCAAAAGAAATGGTCCAAAAATCCCTTGTTTTGGCCTTTTTCCCCCTTCTTCTATAAAGTTATAATTTGGGAAATATGAGGTTTTGTTCTGACAGAAATTATTCAGTACAGGAACATTTACAGCAAATTCAAGTTTCAAGTTTGAAGACACTGAAACAAGTTTCAAGACACTAAAAATGTCTTCATATTAAAACAGTAATTTTGTGATTTTTATTTTATTCAGTTTAAAGAATGTTTAAAAAATTGTTTATTTTTTAAATGTATATTTAAAAAAATGTTCAGTTTTAAAAAATGTTTATACGGTGTATATATGCAGCTATATACACAAAGGAAACAGAAACAGGAAAACCAAACCAACACTTAAGGGGAGCATGTTTGGCTGTTGGTACTTACTGTAGTAAGACCTGCTATTGTGCACCTCAGAGATATTAGATTCTCAAGGATCAGTTCTCCAGCCAATAAAGAGAAGTCCTTTAGACAACTCCAATCCACTGCCAGAAACACAAACCACACCAGAAAGCGCGTGAGGGCAAATCACACAAACACACACACACACACACACACACACACACACACACACACACATATATATGTATGTATATATATATATATATATATATATATATATATATGCATAGGAAGCAAAAATTACACTGTGCAGATAACACTGCAGACACACATATTCTGGGTATTTGAAAGTGAGGCACAGACAGAAACAACCACTTATTATAATCATTGTTTTATTCAGTGTAGCAGGAGTGAGACATGTTTACTGCTTACCACTGATGTGTGTTTGTGCTACAGGCTCAGGATGCAGAGCGGGGAGTTCTCACCTTTGTATTTGGTGACCACAGCTGAGTTGATGCTAGTCGGCTCCTGAAAGGTGATGGTGAGAGATGTGCTGCTGGACACGGTTAAGCGCACAGCTGTCGGAGCCTCTGGGACCTCTGTAAAAACAAGATCCAAGGTCAGATATGAAACTGTCTGATTTTAGACAAAGGGTGCAGAAGCAATATACAACTTTACCAAGGATTTGACATTAGTCTTCATTAGTCAGATTTCATGTGGCAAGACATTGGGTCTTTAGTAGGTGTACGCTGATACCATTGCAAATATTTGATATTTTTTCATGTGTATATTTGCTGATGCCGATGCTAATTCTGATACCGATGCAGATACATAGACATTTATTAAATATGGAAATTGGGACTAAATCTACCTGCATTATCACTACAGAATACAAAATACAACTGTATTGCATGAAATATTGGTCAACGACAATTTTTAAGGAATTACCTTCCGAAATCATTGTGCAACCCTAGACTTTTGTTTTCTTCTAACCAGGACAAATCAGTATGTATGCATTTCATATATTTGACTGGATATGGATGATTCATTTAATGCAGTTCTGTAAAATACATTTAGGAGCTATTCTGTTTTTCTCGTTTCTATGTAGGAACAAGAGCTAATACGGATGTTGAAAGAATTTTTAAAAGATTAGATTTCAGATGCAGCAGCTTTTAACTTGGGACACCAGAACAATGAGGCCATAAATGAGGCCACAGGGATGACAGACCAAACATAACACAACAGACTGAAAGTTTGAGGTTAACCTTTTCAGTCCTGTTTTTGAGTCCTTTTGGGCCTTTCCAGATTTGCTCATACAGATACAGTGGTACCCCGCTTAACGAACGCCTCACAGAATGAACGTTTCACATAATACACTCCGCCACGACCGCGCGCGTGACTCGCAGAACGAACGCATTTCACACAACGTTTTACATTTAAAAAATGGCTGAATGCGGTCAGATGTGTCTCAGATAAAGACAAAGCATCATGTTGTGTCGTTTCTCCCCACTAGTGTCATTTTTTCCTGTTTTGATGAGTTTTTGGTGTCTGTGTGTTCAGGGGTGTATCAAGCTTTTCAAAAGTGGGGGTGTTCTGGGACGGGGAAGCCAAATTATGAATACAATCACGACTGATTATAATTTCATTTATGAATCGTGTTTCAGCAAACTGTGTGCATTTACTTTTTCCAGCTCTCAAATGGAATATTGTGCCCCGTAGCTCGGCCAGGGAAAAAGCGATCGCGCTCAAACTTTACAGGCACCTACAGCCCCCCGAGACCTATCGAACAAGGCTGGTCACAAAGGTCTCCTCCCCGCGGATCCGGAGTAACGGGCCCGTGAACCTCCGTGCTCTGAGCCGCGTTGCTCCGCGGAGCATCCACCCAGCCGCTTCGTTTGCACCCACTGGAAATGGAAAATTCCAGCTCTAACAACTAATACTGGACTGAAAATGAGACTTGTTCATAGTGTCTGTGTACATACTTGTTCATAGTGTGTGTTTCCCCTGATTAAAAGCGTTGTGTCTTCATTTTTTAATAATTTTCTCGATTTTTCGCGGTGACCTGGAACGGATTACACGATTTCCCATAGAAGTCTATGGAAAATTGTGTTTCTTATAATGAACTCCCCGCATAATGAATGCGCCGCTGGAACGGATTGCGTTCGTTATGCGGGGTACCACTGTACATTACATTTACGTTTACGGCATTTAACAGACGCTCTTACCCAGAGCGACGTACATCAGTGCTTAAGAAGTCCACATCTGTTCTTCACACCTGTAAAGCTAGACTCAAATCAGCATCTGCTTTTAACTAATTTACTGCCAGCTAAGTTACACACCTTAGCAAACTGTCAAAAAATAAAAATAAAAACACTATGCATTTGATCCCAATCTACATTCGAGACTAGGAAATCCTACAAATGCAAGCAACTGGTGAACACTGCTGTTGCTGTACTACTGCTGGACTGAATCTGCAGTGAACTGATTCCAGTCAGAATGAATTCTCAACAGTACCACCAAATCTCATCACTATTACTGATAATCATTCTATGCAATTACATAAAGTGAAGCCTATTTCTAGAGAAGCAAAATTAGATTGCAGTCATGTATGTCTATTGACTGTTTTCTCCTAACCACCAATTTCATCACCAGATAAAAACCTGTTTGGTATTCATTCACTTATGTGCAATGCTTCTTTTGCAAAAATGGGTTCCGACATGTACACTTCTTCAGTGAACTGTTCCTCCAGAGGTCTCATTTCAGCGCACTTTAACTGTGATAACTTGCTCATTCAGTGATACTGATTCAAAACGACAAACATGATCTCTGCTTTAGTGATTTTGAGGGCAACCTCAGCACTGAGTGCATTAAGGACTCTGCTTTCTTTTGTCAGCACCTTAATCCCTGATGTGGTCTCCTCCTGGCTGTATTCACTGGGCTATTTGTAACACCAGGCACACAACACCACTAACTGCACCATTCTGAAACCCTTTTCACAGCCTCCCGTGAGGATTGGACAATCTTTCGGCAGTATGATCTATTAGAGTGTCTGCAGAGTAGCTGATTTGAAATAGCTGCTTTGAAAGATCTTTATACAGACAAGACCACCAAAAGTAGCAGGTATAACAAGCACTCGGTTTGCCAGGAGTGTGTTCCATACAGTCATGGACCATTCGAGAGAAATGGATTGTTCCTGGGTAGTGAGAGAATATGGTATAAACACTTGGTAGCCGACTGCTTATACCCTTCAAATGAACTCCAGCGTACAAATAAAATCACAATTACATGGGTGGATAAGCTTTTGGGTCAATGATATGCAACAGGCCAATGAGCCAACAGGGAATGTGTAGGTATATGTGCGTGTTGAAATACAGCCAACATGCACAACTAAAATAATTTTTAAAAAAACGATGTACACTTGGTCGTTTGTCATTTTAATCATAAAGATGAGATTGAATTGACATTTGTCTGACTGTTTCAGATTTTACCCTGCTTTAGTTATCCTCCCTCTTCACTTGCGCTCACTGCAGTAATTGTGTGAGTCTTCTGCTTGCACAGACTTCGCGTGAAACTTGGTAAAAATCTTGGTAATTGAAGTGTCACTATTGTTGGTGTTTACAAACACATATATCATCAGAGGTGGATTACTGACCAGGCCACTGGGGACAGTGCCAAGAGCTTCTAGCTGCCAAGGGTCTCTGGGAAATTCAGACCACAAGGCCTGAGGTGTCTCAAATATTTGGGACAATCCATTGCAAATGTAAACATGAAATGAACAAATATTATGTAGAAATGACTATCCATCCATCCATCCTGAATCTTTGACCAGGGTCGTGGGGGGTGCTGGAACCTATCCCAGTGGTCACAAGGAGAAAGGCAGAAAAACACACTGGACAGGTCGCCAGTCCATGTCGGGGCAGGGTAGAAATGACTAAAAAAATTAAATAAATAATTTCTGTTTTCAATTACTAGTTCATTACAGTCATCCAGCTCTGAACAGGTCCCAGTCATCAAACATTAGTCACAAAAAGCAGATATTTCATAATTATGGAGAAAAATCATAAGCATATTAAACGTTGGGCATTAGTGCTCCTTTGTGGAAAGCAAGAGATACAAGTTAGGGGTTTTTGTTTTCTAAGATCCAAGTTGTTTTATGTATGATGTTTTTTGTTCTGAAAGGCATCACATTCATAGTTTTACTGTGTTTGAGTATATTAAACTCAATAAATAAAAACCAAAAAGCTCCCTGGTCTATCATTTTCTATACTGAACAGTAATCTTACATAGAGTGTACAATCAAGCATCAGTTATTCCGCTTACATAAAACACTAAACATGCAGACAAGAACAAAATCAAGAAATAAAGAGAAAGCATTAAACTAAACAAACCAAAGAGAGCAAAGAAACTACAAAACAATTGGTTAAACAGATGGAGAGAACAAACACAACATGCAAGACCTGAAAAGGGAACACCAAAACAAGAGGCTTACATATCTGGGAATCACTGTTTGTGAAGGAGGGCTGAGCAGAGACTAGAGAGAAGACTGCTTGAAACTTATGTCGCATTTGACTTAACTTGAACATGGGAAGTTTTGACCTCTGCATGTTTTTGTTACAAAGTGGGAAAAAGTGTGGATGCCAGTACTGTAAGATACAAGCTGTCCAGCTAATGATAGTGATATGAGCAACAACGTTCACATTCATGATAAATTTATCTTCTTAAAGTAAAGTGGCCCCTTACAGTCACGTGTGAACACACCACAGCACAGCACACAGTGTGAAATTCTTTCTCTGTATTTAACCCGTATTCTTTCTCTGTATTTAACCCGTTCACCAAGTGAAGCAGTGGGCTGCACCTGGGGAGCAGTGTTTGGGGACTGTACCATGCTCAAGGGTACCTCAGTGATGACACTAGCAGCACTGGGATTCAAACCCACAACCTTCTGACTGCAGGGGCAATGCCCTAACCACTAGGCCACCAACTGCCCCTGGTGACAGTGAACTTTATGGTCAGTGGTAAGATTTAATCAACTGGCGTGTCTGTAAATTGACTGATATAAAGCAAATGTCAATTAACAATTGAGAAGTGGTACTTCATTACTGATGACGAGGTGAGTAGCAATGTTCAATTAACGTCATGTTCTGATAGCGTTAAGAACACATCTATCCAAACTTCAAATTCCCAGTTAATGGAGTGTTTCTTTTATTTTTCCTAGCCAGGGGTTAGAAATTCTCAGTTACAAGCTCTAGTCAAAAGTAGAAAAGCACATAGAAGGAGAGGAAATGAAAGAGGTCGGAACAAGGACAGGGACTCCCTGAGGGACACATTTAAAACATCAAAAAAATGTCAAAAATACGCTTGTTGAAATGGTCTAAATGGACAAAATGGGGCTCACTTGTTGGTATATTTTTAGTTTCACAAACACAAATGACATCCCTCTTGGTCAAAGAACTGAGAGGCAGAAATGCCCTAAAGACAAGGTGAAATTTTGTGCTGACAGTGGGACAGTTGGTGTGTTATGCTTAATCATAAAGGAGGTCTGACTCACGTGCATGATCAAAACCAGTGCGCATGCGTTTGTAGAGCTTGCATCTCCATTCCCAGGCTTTCAGTTGTTTTTCCTTGTCAGATGTTTCCAAGCTAAGGCTCTCTCTCATCACCTGGGTAGAGAGGTCACTGGCCCTCCTTTGTGACTCCTGCACCAGCGCTGAGAGATGGGCCTCTCGACTCTCCTGGCTTACAACTGGAACACGACATACAACATCTTAACTAATGCAAAGATCAGCACCTTCATTTAGGTCATCTGGTACCTATCAATCATTGATTTCTAAGAGCGTAACAATTTCAGTCCAGTATCTAGAGATCATTGCTGTCTATGCTATGGAGCTTGCCCATCTACAGTTCAGGAATCAATTTTCTATTTTCACTATTTAATGACTATATTGCCACTATCAGAAAAATCTATTGCATAAATTAAAAAATTTTAGTTTCTAAATGCGGCAAATAAATAGAAAGAAAGAAAGAATGAAAGAAAGAAAGAAAGAAAAAAATAAATAAATGGGAAAAAAAATCTGCATTGAGCCTGAAAATGAAGGAGGGCAATTAATGTTAACTGTCAAAATGTCAACAGAAATGTCTGATTAACTGCATTGTGTCAAACAAGACAGCCATGTAGCTACATCATGTCACTCAAGCGGTAATAGCGACAGACATAGTAGCCAGTCTAAAATGCTGTGGCTCTTATTTCTGGAAACTCCTACCGCCTGCAGTATTTTGCTTTTATACCAAGCTTAAGTTGATTTTTGAAACTTCCTCAGAGTGTCTGCACAGCTCACATTCTGCCACTCTATGTTAAAAGCATTTCAGGAATCCAGGAATTTGATTGTCTCCAGAACTGACCACAGACTGAAATGTGCCCCTGCCATCATTTTTTGCTTAAAACGCAATTTAAAGCTGCAAACTTTCTATTCATTAACTGGTAACTGCCTCAGGCAGTTATCGCGTCAAAATCTTTCAAATAGTGGATTTCATGAAAGTGTTGGAATCACATAATATGTTACTGTGAAGATAATCACAGGTCACAAGTTAGCAGATAATGTTTGTAGAATAGCCTTAGTACGTATTTAAATTAAAGCACTGTTAATGTGGTGACAAAAAGAACTCAGAATTAAGTGAAAATCCACTATTCCAAATATCAGTTTAGTAGAAAACACTTAAGAACTGAGCAACTTCTGGAAGTGGAACCTAACTTCAGCGGAGGCTCTTTTTGATGAACTCTCAGCCTAAAATAAACCTCTGTGACTCATTGCAAAGTAGTACAGAGGCTGTCACCAATGTATCATAACGAAATTAAACAAAAAAATGAGTGAGCAAATAACTGTTAATAACATAAAATGTAGACTCCTTTCCTTACGAATATATTTGAGAAGACAAAAAGTAAGAAATACTCAGGAAGGTACAAATTCTTTACATTTTTTATATGAGTACATATAACAGGTAAACTGGCATGCTAGTCAGTTACTACAATAAATGATGGTTTAAAGTCATTACTCACGCAAAAATAAAATGGGTGATGGGAGAAATAGAGGCCTAAATGACTCTCTAAGAATATGTCACATTATAAATACAAAGATCAGCCATAACATTAAAACCGCCTGCCTAATATTGTATAGGCTCCCTCGAGCTGCCAAAACAGCCCTAACCCGTTAAGCCGTGTGCTCTACAAGACCTCTGAAGATGTGCCATGGCACCAAGATGTTAGCAGCAGATCCTTTAAGCCCTGTAATTACGATGTGGGGTCTTCATGGATTACTTTGTCCATCACATCCCACTGACACTGGTTTGATATCTGAGAAATCTGTCATGTTTTTTCAAATGCATTGTCTTGTTGAAAGAGGCCACTGCCATTAGGGAATACCATGAAGGGGTTTACTTGGTCTGTAATAATGTTTAGCTAAGTGGAATGTGTCAAAGTAACATCCACATGAACACCAGGACCCAAGGTTTCCCAGTAGAACATCGCCCAAAGCATCACACTGCCTCCACCGCCTCGCCTTCTCCCCACATCCTGGTGCTATCTGTTCTCCAGGTAAGTGATGCACATGCACCAGGTCGTCTGTCTGATGTAAAAGAAAATAGGACACTTCAGATCAGGCCGCATTCTTCCATTGCTCTATAGTCCAGCTTTGATGCTCACATACCTATTGTAGGTGCTTTTGCGGTGGACAGGGGTCAGCATGGGCACTCTGACTACATAGCCCCAAACACAGCGAGCTGTGATGCACTGTGTGCTACAGTATATCTTCTGTTGGATCAGACCAAACGGGCTAGTCTCTCCACACACATCAATGAGTCCTGGATGTCCATAACCCTGTAGCAGGTTCAGTGATTCTCCTTGAACCACTTTTGACAGGTACTAACCACTGAATACCAGGAACAATCCATAAGACCTGCCAGTCTTCTAGCCATCACAATTTGGCCCTTGATAAAGTCGCTCAGATCCTTATACTTGCTAATTTTTCCTGCTTCAACTTCAGGAACAGACTGCTAATATATCCTACCCCTTGACAGGTGCCACTGTAACAAGATGATCAATGTTAATCACTGCACTTGTCAGTGTTTTTAATACTATGGCTGATCGGTGGCAAAACCATTAAGTTTAGATTAGGTCTCAAGGCATAATGCTGCTGCTTGTCACTGCCAGTGTCAGTGTGGTTGCGTACAAAGTCAAACAAGTTTGGGGGTGGTGGGATAGAAAATGAACATACTCGGCTGCAGGCTGGAACACACAGGACTGTGTTTGGCTGTATAGATTTGTCATGGTAAAATGAATGCTGCCAGGCCAGTCCTCCTCGAAGACTGTGAATACTACTGCATGTTCTTTCAGAGCCTTAGTCATAGACCATGACAGCAAAATAAACAAATAAATACATGGCTGAAGAAACCCTCTTTCACTGGGGCTGTTCTGTTTGGCCCAAACCTCTGGAGACGAGAGCTCTCCAGGAGAAATGATAAAGTAAGTGTTGTCGTCTCTGAAAAAGGGGGGCAATAAAACTAGTCGGCCTTACTTGGGGGTCCATGGCGCAGTGGAAAAGGCAGCAATATTAGCAGCCTTGAGGTGCAATTTCCTGTTCTCTGAAGATTGACATCTGGCCACTATGTGTGGTTAATTGAACAAACTATAAATTAATGGGCCAGTCTGCCGATAGTGCTCTGTCATACACAGATGGCATTGTGGGGACACAGGGATTGCCCTAAAAATAGACAACATGGAGACCCAGTCCTGGCCATAAACACACTTAAACCTCAACCTAAAGCTGGACCTCCAAGATGTCAGGCGTCTGGCTGATTGATTTACTTGGCACTTCTGGCCTGACATAAATATAATGCAGAAAGCCCGGGAGGGGAAAATACGGCAATGTTTATTTTCTGTTTGTTTACAAGGATCGGATTGTGCCGTAGTGAAATGTTTTGAAATTTAACTGCAGCCTGGGTACAATAAATCACTTAGTATAATTGCCCTGCGTTACATGCATCATTGGAAAAGTTAAACCATTAAACGACAAACCTTGTTAAGATTTTTCTGGGGGATGCCGTGCGATGTCCCCCCTTGTTGCCCTAGCTGGCAGACTGCAGTCCAGTGTTCTCTGTTTGCTCTCAGACAACATTCGACTTTTTCATGCTCACACTGATTCAAGCACTTAGTTCGTGCAGGGTTTTTTTTTTCCTCCTCTGTGGCGTAGGAGGTAAGAAACACCTGTTCCACTGTTGCAGAGCTGAATATGCTATTGATTAGTTCGAGGGCAAATGAGAACTGAACAAAACTATATACTATCTGTACACTACATTCTGTTTACTGCTTTAAAGATTCAGCAGATTCACTGAGCTTCCTGACCCTAAAGATGCTACATATCTCCCTTAAATGGTATCTACAACGATTTATCATAATATATGGTACGCCAATGCCAGGTTATATCACTCTTTCTACAACGAAACTTATATCACTCTTTCAACTGAACAAAACTTCAAGGTCTAAGCATCCCCATCTCTTTTCCCTTAGATTGACTTCTCTTCACTGTAGTTCCCTAGAATTCTAACAGTAAAGATAATATTTGTTTATAGTACATAAAATTCCATCTGTGCATGATGTCCACTCTTCTCAAAAGAGATCTGGTTACAGGAAATGAACAGTGCAGATGGATGAAGTTCCAAAATTAACTGACTTCACCAGGAAAACCATTAAAATACTGTTTAGAAAAAAGGTATCTGAGCTTGGAATTAAGCAAATGCTATGGCCATAAACCAAATGGTTATGACAGTTGTCATTTTATGTTTATGACAGAACTACGAGTGCTTATGACAGCTGTCATGGAAAGGTTTACTTATTTCTGCACTCCGCTGCTTACTGCACAATCCTCTAAAGCAAAGTGTCGAAAAAACATCACACTGCCTCCCTCTGTGTATCCCAGTTT
The DNA here is from genome assembly GCA_037974445.1 of Brycinus macrolepidotus. NCBI lineage: Eukaryota > Metazoa > Chordata > Actinopteri > Characiformes > Alestidae > Brycinus > Brycinus macrolepidotus. Next base: position 37,744,127 of record JBBPCZ010000115.1, on the reverse strand, counting down.
TCATTGCAAACAACTTGTCAAATTAGTGAGGGTCTGCTTTTAGTCTCAACAGTGGAAAACAGACATCTGACACAAGAAAAATCTTCTTGTGATGATTAATTGCTGGAATATAATTTCAATCTCTGAATGTTCCAGTGGTCTTACACATACCTAAACACTGGCAGTCATACTCATCTGAGTCTAAAAGCCTGCGAACACCAAGTCTGTTTTTTCCAACACAATACTTTTCACCGTTTAAATTGACCAAGAAAAAAAAAATCTATAAAAATTAAATAGTTAAATATATACATCAAGTGAACATTAACTATTTAAAACATTTCCAACAGTTAAAAACACAAAGATAGAAATTATAGAAAGTAGCACTGCATGCCTTAGCGGTTTATAATGCTATAGCCAGAGCTACTTAAATGCGGCAAGGACACCCCAGTCAAATAACATTCTTTGCTGCTTTTCTAGGAGAAAAGAAGTTCATGCAGCATCAGGGTGAAATCAATTTTTAAAATGACAAATTTCTGCAAATCAGTACAATTACCACTTTTTGGCTGAATTACATAGTTATCTGTTTCATAAATTGCACCTGTTTGCAAAAATGTGTCATATTTAAACTGATTTCATACTGATGTCATATGAACTTTTTCATGTCTTCTCAAACCCCTCAGTGTACCGTAACTGGAGAAGTTATGTGTGAGTTGAAACTGAAATGAATTTGAATGTAACCACCTCTAAAGCAGACCAAGCATTTGACTGACATTGGTTTCTATGAAACACTTACGTATCAGGCATAAAGAACTACTCACAATGCGGGCTCTCCTTGGCCCCTGCTTTGAGCAGCAACTTGGCGATGGGTACATTGTTGGTCATAATAGAGATGTCAAGAGGGGTGAGACCCTCACTGTTGGGGGTGTTGAGGTCCAGTTCATCAGCTGTGTACTGGAATAGCAGGATCTGCACAGCATCCAGGTCCTGCTGCTCCACTGCCTCGAAAAGAGCCTCACTGCTTTGCACATTCTAGAGCAGAGTGACGGAAAGCAAGGTAAGCATAACTGATATGACAATTAAAGAGAACAGCTCATAACTGGCCTTTTACTTAATTTAGATAACCCAGATTACTGTCCTGTACATAATTCTTTGATATAATTATTTTATATAAATGCACTCTGAAGTGTATTAGTGTTTTCTAAAGAAGGACATACTATTGACATCTTATTGAAGCGGAAAGCAGCAATACCTTCATTTTGAAAGGCAACCGAACTGTTTTCCTAATAAATGTCTGGAGCATTTCTGCAGCGGGCAGGAAATAATCAGTGACATTTGTTGAAGGACCAATGAAATGCAAAGCTATGACAGACATGAGGTCATACTGACACAAGCTGAAATGTCACTACAGCAAACGGCAGAAAACATAAGGTCAAATACATAGATGCTAAGCTACATAAATGTAAATGACTAATAGAGTCAGGCCTCTTATGACTACAGTGTGAAGGGCTCTTGAAAAGATGCTATCAGAGCATTTAGATGTAAAACAACTCTCTGAACCTACTCTGTGAATTATTTCACATTTCTGAATTGTTGGCCAGTTTTAATACCATAAAAGACCACTAAAACATTCAGGATTTTACCCAGTTGAGCTATTCATAAAAAGGCGATTCGGCCTTGACGTACTAGCTGCACAATTTAAAAAAAGAAGAAGATTCATAAAACTCAAGTCATCATAACTGTATTGATTGCGAAACCTTTTTGGTCACTCACCGAGGCTTTACGGATGCGATCTGAACGACCAAAGAAATAGGCATCCTCAAAGGAGGAATGGCTGCCCTTGAACTTTTCTGAGAGGTTGCGGTAGAGCCGTTTGGCTGCACTAGGGGAGGCGGGACCGGCCCCCTTCTTACTGTGGGTCAGCTGAAGGTTCTGCATCTGCTGGGTCATACTAACAGAGAAGGTCCTGAGGGAGGGAGAGCAGACAGAAGAGAGCACACTACAGTAAGACAAGGATGCGATGGCTGCTGCATTGTCACTATGCACAAGTGGATTCAAAGCATGGATCCTGGTTGGCAGAGGTTCTTCCTTTTTTCTGACTAAGTTCTGAGTCAATAATGCCCCTCTGACAAATGGAACGAAAGTGATTAATGCAGAAAGAAAGAGCTGCTTCAGAGTGCCTTTAGCCTTTCAGGACTGTGAATTACTTCACACATTTTTTAACATCTGACAGTGCCTTTGTGCACTGACAGGAAAAATCACTTTGACATTCAGCTTTTATGCAATCACAGTTTTTGTTGTTCTTATTCATGGCGTACAGCAACCTTTTTGACAAACTCTATTGATTGTCGTGCTTGTTTCTTGATCCACGAAATGATTACATTATATGCTTACTAAATATTATTGGAATGACAAAAGCAATCATTTTTATTTGTAGGTCAATGTCAAGAAAGATAGGACTGAACAAGCCATGTCATCTAGTCTCTTTTAATATGACAGTCAGACAGTGGCTCAAATGCCCACTTTATTTGGACTTCAAGGATACCTTAGAGGTTTTCTCATTTTTATAAAACTATTCAGTTTAATGAGAAACACCAAAAAAGCATCATTTTAAAAAGAATGTCTTCTCTTTAAACGAAAGTTACATAACAAATATAAATGCCATAACAGAAATGTTTAATAGTGTTAATTATTTACTCACACATGACAAACATGACAAACTAATAGCATTCAACAAGTACAGTTTCGAAAAATCATCCAAAAACATAGCTCCGTTTCACAATTATTGGGTAGGACAGGAATTAACTATTAGCCATAGCTGGCCTGGATTCATAATGTCCTAAGATGTAAGTGGTGTGAATCCATACAGAGGTTGTCAAAGCATGAAAAACATTCACTGAAAAGAGCAAGAAGCAAGAGATAGTTGTTGTTGTATAAATAAGTAAATTACAATGACAGGCCAAATTATTTCACCAGAACTGCCCTTAGGTGACACTGGCATCATTTAATTTCAGAGCCATGGAACCATGGGGATCTGCGTGATATTTCTCACCCCGGCAGTCAATAATCCAGTCAGACATGACATGACAGCGGTGCCTTGTTTTTCCTCGTTTTTGCCAGGTTTTCTGCACAAACACCCACACAACACTAATAATATACACCCCATGGTAGAGGCGAACAGCCCCTGACACCGGCAGATAATGTAGTTTATCTTTCATCTCTCCATCCTTGGAGCCTGGGGTTTTTGCCCACAGTTGAGTTACATCCATCAAAACCACAAGACAGCCTGAGGAACAGGGGCTTAGGAACACCGCTGGGGGAATGGGTGCAGAGTAAAGGAGTCACCTGTGCTATATAAGGTTAATTAGACATGTGCTGTAGTAAGGGGGAGGGAATGGGTGGAGGCTGAAAGGCACTCACCTGTCAAGGCTCAGGGAGCTTCCCGAAGAACCGCTGAAGAACAGAAGTGGTCTGAAGTCCTTGATCAGCGCAGCATCGCTCTGTCTTTGGTTGAGTCTCTGAGTCAGCCTGGAGATCTTGCTCTCAGGTCTGAATGAAAGAGCCAGGAGAAAGCTAGGGTCAGTCCCTAGGAGAAGTTGACCAGTGGAAATTTAAGGAGAGGCAATGGCTTCTGAAGCACAAAAGAGGCAACCTTGCTCTGGACAGACAAACCAGGAGCACCTGGTGATCACCAGAGCACTCCTATTCATGCGCATCTCGCCACAGCGCTGGCTGGCTAATGCGCAGAGAAAAGGGGAGCGGAGGGGGGGAGAGAGTAAGTGAAACTGAGAGAGAGGTAGAGAAACAGAGAGAGTGAGCGAGAGAGAAAGAGAAAAGGAGGGAGGGGAGGAGAGAGGGGCATTCTGTCAGAACTAGGATGAGCAGCAGAGAGACAACAAAAGCACACAGGCATTTAAAGCAAGCTCCTACTGAGCATGCTCAAAGCAGGCAGTGGAGATAGTGTGGGGGGAGGAGAGAGAAGAGGACCTGTTGTTCCTCCTCTATCATCACTACTGTTCTCCACAACGTTGCTTATCTGCAGAAACAGGCATCTAATCCCTCAACACAACAATCAGCACCATGACTGTCAATGAGACACTAGAGTGGTCCACAGGTCACTGCCACGCAATCCACACTGTGACATGCACACTGCTAGTTTTCCAGTCCTTTTTGTGTACAAGCTTTGAAGAGCCAATCAGATGAAAACTCAAGAGATGAATATCATCTCCGCTGCATCCACAGAATATACCAATCAGCGTTTTGCATTTACGCACAACAAGCACTAGACGCAATTGCATTTCTAATTCAATTTAACAATATGTTCATTTGCTTGCATCGAAGATCTAAACAATCAGCTGATTTAGCTGGAGCTGCTCTTAGTGTTCATCATGAAAAAATACAGTATATGGTTATGTTATGCTTACCTGAAAAGCAAAAAATTTAGAAAGCTCAGTGGCTTAAAGTAATGCTTTCAATGCATCACTACCAAGCCAGACCGTGTACTTAGTGCTCCTGTGCATAAGGCATGGACTAATTTTTATTGTTTCCAGCGACCACTGGAAAATTACAGTCCCATTAACCTACAGATGATATTCTGAATATATATCTAATGCAATTCAAATGTAAATAAAAAAGCTGAAAAAAAAATTATATATATATATATATATACACACACACACACACTGTGTGTATATATGCATATATGTGTGTGTGT
>JBBPCZ010000115.1:37725373-37736889 GCA_037974445.1 Brycinus macrolepidotus | reverse complement strand
TATATATCTCACTGAGTTGAAGATATAAAGTTATCACAAGGACATGCTCATCAATATAACACAAGGTAAAGGTGCTACAACACTGATTGATGGGTGGTGAAAAGGCTGGGCCTTAATAACAAGAAGGACCAGCCTACCTGCTCAGACACAGGACTCAAAGTCTTTAAAAACACTGTCCATGAAAAGAGAACAAATCTGTTTCCATAGCTGCAGCCTAAAAGAACAGCTCATCATCTTGCATGTGAATACTCACAAGACACTGGGCTAATGAGCCGTGACACTAATGACAATGCAAGAAGGCCAAATCAACAGGATCTAGGTTCATATCTCCCCAACCATTGAAAATGTTCAGCAGGCAATTAAAAGGTTTAAAGGCAATTCATAACAGAAATATTAGTGGGCGGTATGGACAGAAATTTATATCAGGGTATAGTTAAAATTTTATTTTGGTACATATCATGGTGCTATGAATTAACTTTTTTTCAAATGGAAACCTATTAGAAAGCAGTAAGCCTAATATTGTAGGTTAACAGTATCTTATTTTACTATATTGTTTTACCATGTATAACAATTGAACTAAATACCAGTTATTATTATAGCTCAAATTGTCAAAACTGACATAACTGAATAAATAGGTAACCCTGTCATTATTTCATTCTTGGTTGAACATTTTTAAAAAAATAATGTGCAAACACTGACCACTATATATATATATATATATATATATATAATTATTTATTTATTTATTTTTTAATTAGTTAACTCATTCGTTTATTTTTTAGGGACTTCCATTGATAACACCAATTGATCACTAAGAATCTTTCCTGAGATTACTGAGAATCTGAGAACTACAGTATGGTCTAATCTTTTGTTCTCATGGAATAACTTACTTATGTCTCACAACTGTAATAGCCCCATTTTAGGTTGACACATTTATTACATTTCTTTTCCACTGATCAGCCACAGTCTGTGCCATGAAACCTATCACTAACAAGGCACTGAGAACATTATTATGCACAAACATGCACTTTATTAAAGCTGAATTGAGTATTAATGTGATAAATATGAGTACAGTGATTGGATTTGACACAAATGTTATCAGATGTTGATGAATACGTTGGGAGCTTGTGTTCATACATTAGTGCGATTAGTCTTTTCAGAAATAGTTTTAACTGTGCTCAGGTCTACTGAAGGCAAAAAAAAAACATCTGGACCTAGGTCTGTTCATTAATATTTGGTTTTAAAGTCGCTGCATAATTAATTACATAATTTAATGAATGTTTTCACACAAACAGATACCGGCGGATGCAAACAATTTAATCCCATGATATTTCACAAATAAGGTGGAACGGACAAAAAAGAACCAGTGGTGTCATATTTAAAAATATTATCATAAACTATGAGTACAGTGATATTTATTCATTTCACACACTGCCCTGCTCTAAGATCAGTTTTACAGGATTAATTATGCTGTCTTTGCAATAAAACCTGCAGTTGGTCAATGTTGACAATATCCACTATATGCTCAGAAAAGCATACTGTGACATATTGCAAAGTAATTTATCACCATCATAATAGTCATATATGTTTGCCATATAATACTGTCATATTTCCCAGCACTAAGAATAGTGTATGTCAACTCTAGGAAGTAGCTTTAGTCTTGGCTTTCAAAAGAAGACTCATGTACAATGGATACCTATTGGCCTGTTTCAGAATTTCCCATATAGGTCAAAATATTGGAATCTGCTGTTCTAGAAGCTGTCACGCAAATATTGCTGGGCTACAATATTTTGAATCCTGTACACCCTCACAGGATTTAGAGTTAACTGACCTATATCTAAGCAACATAAAACTACAACTTCTATTTTTAAAGCAGTGAATTATGGATGCCAAAATACACTATGAATGTCGGTTTCTCGACTTATCAAATGCCTTTGATGCCATCTATGAAATGAATTTGGCATAGTTTCACTGAATTAGCCGAAGGGTACTGACTGAAGCTACAACACATTTAATTTTATGGTTAATATTATCATCTGGTGTTCCACAGGGGTTGATACTTGGTCCCATTCTCTTTTTTGCATATAAATGATGTTTCCACATGGAAAGTACTGTTGTGTAAAAAAAAAAAAAAAACAATTTAAAGAGTGCTACATATCATTTAAGGATGCTAATGCAGTGTTATCAAAGCTGTACTTATGTGCTTTAACTGAGAGAAAAAGAACAGTTTTCTGATCATATACCTTGTAAAAAGAGACTTCTGTCCCCTATATGACTACTTGGAAAAAACTGATGCATAAAACGAAAGAAAAGCTGTAGGTGACATTGTTAGCACACTGCAAAGCCACCCATGTACTACTATTAACCTGAATTTATTTAGCCAGTCTATCGTTTCTTTCCAACCTCCCATTTTAAAGCTGGTTTCTAGATATGTCTTGGACCATCTAGAGACAGGCATACAGCCAGCCTGCAGAAAGGAAGTTATGATATGAGTCACTGTGTCCAATCAGGAGACGGAGAATCAAGTCACGACAGTGTAAAAAAGCAGCACTCTGCTCACAGCAGGCTTTTGTGTTCTGCTCTTCTCTTCCGCTCAAGGCTAAGCACTCCATTTGCATGACAAGGGCAATACGAGGCATATAAACAACCTTCAGATACACATCTCATTACTGAAGAACGCTCTGCTAATCTGTTAGCTAAAGTAGATTCCAAAATACATAGGCTAAAGCTTACTTTCAGACAACACTTTCATCCACAAAAGACTAGACATACACTTTTCTTAGGAAAGGAATAGGATAGCTCACAAAAGTCACAGGCAGTAGCTGTTTGCAGTAGAGTACATGCTGAGGAGCCCAAAATCAAACAAACCAAATTTTGCCTAAGTATAGCACCTCCTAACACCTTCACTTGTGAAAGGTGTATTTACAGCGACTGTATTACTGGGTTTGGCCTTGATAACTCTGGTCCTCGCTCACTAGGCTTAGTGAATCATGCCTTAGAGTGTGAAAGTCAAGTGTCATATGAAGCTTATGTAAATATTATAGAAGCCTTTACATAAGCCCCCTTAACTGGAGTGTTACCTCTACATGTGGGTTGGGCTGATTTCTGTGCCCTGGGCCATGAGTCAGCCTCATATTGGTAAGATAAATGCTCTGTGCAATGTGCCTAATTCACACATATACATGAAAGAACAAGTTATGTGTACTAAAACATTATGCCTACTAAAATATCTATCAACTCATATGAATTCCCACAAAATGTGGCTTTTGGAACATTTTCAGAATTTTTTCTTTATACCACAGCCAAACTGCTTGAGTGGAGAAGTTGATCCAAATCCCTTGGAAGAATCTGAAATGGCAAAGGCTTCACATGGCTTGACTGAAAACACTGTGATGGATACCAGTACAGTAACTGGATCTGACCCAAATGGTATCTGATGCAGATAAGTAAGTTGGGAGTTTGGGTTCATACATTAGTGGAGTCAATCTTTTCGGGATGATTTTAACTCTGCTTAGGTCCACTGAAAAAAAACCCCATCCGGACCAGGCTGTTAAGAGCTGTGTTTATTAAAATTGGGGTTTAAAGTCACCGCAGATTTCATGACATCATTTAACTAATGTTGTCACACAAATGGTGTTGAATATGCTATGGAAAAAAATGTATTTATAACATTAAGCATTTCTTTTTCATACATTACATTTATAACCACAAGCATTCACACATTCATCATGACATTCTTATGGAAACAGCTTTTCCACTCTCTTCTAAAACCTGTCCTCCATTACTTTTACCTCTTCACTCATCCTGAGTTCTATTTATCACTTTGTGCAAAATAGCTGGTCATTAAAAAAGTATTTTAGTTTGCTGTAGCTACGTCGACTCACTATTTCCCAATCTATTTCCTATAATGCACATTTAATACAGTTTTCCATTCAAAGTGTTTTCCACGCCAAATGTATCCCTGGTTATTAAACGGGGACATTGATGTATCCCACTTTGTCTGGTTCAAACTGTAATAGAGCAGAGAAAACCAAGTAGGCGCAATTATTACGCAAAATGGGCCTAATAATCAGGGGCAACACAGCATGGAGCAGCCACCAAAACACAACGCTGCATGTGACAATCGGGGAAAAAATAGATCTGCTTTGAGCTGTTCTTGCCGTGCGGCCAGCAGAAAAGGCTGTATTGATTAATTCAGGAGAGTATCAGCACAACAGCAGTGCAGTTAACACTTGATCTCAAATTTGCTTTTTATATAGTTTATAATTTTTGTGCTAAAATATGTCTCGTCTTATCTGTTTTTGGTAAAATCCGTATCAGCACGCAACATCAGACCAACACTGTAATACCTGTGCACATCCACCTCCTACACAACACACAAATTAGTTTCACTTCAGTACACCTGCTTTGCTACATAGCAGCAGTTTGGGTCACGCAATGTATTCTCCTACATGTTAGATGTTTACTTTCTTTACGACCCTTGAGATTATTTAAATTTATTTATTTGTTGTACTGTGCATTGTGAATTAAATTATACTGAAGTAGTGTTTTCACGCATTATATCCACTGGCATTACATGCACAGCAAATAAATGCCCATCTACATGAAGTCTCCATAAGGAACAGTCATACACTTGCTATGAATCTTTTTTTTAGGTGAAAAACACACTCAATGTGTCTTGCTTCCTATTTGTTTTTGAGAACTAAGAAATAAGTGTTTTTTCCCCACATTATTCCAAAATAACACATATATTACAAAATATGTATTTTCATGAGTGTTGTGGTGTGTTATGAATAAAAGCATGTTTACTTTTGTAACTAATGGAAGTTAGCTAGTAGGGCACTGTTGGGATAAACAGGCCTAGAGTGAAATGTCTTATTCATCTACAAAACTACCTAATGTCATTAAATTCTCTTTAATGCTGCATTTGGTTGTTAAAATCTTCAGCAAGAAAACATTTTTGCAAATTGTGTGACTGTTAGAAAAAAAAGCTATTTCCAGGCAAACTAGCTAATGGCACTCCATCTATTAACTTTTTTCATGATTCACTGGTTATTATCAGTGTATATGATTAATAAGGGTAAACCTATAAAACTGTTATTTACTGTCATGTACTATAAAATGCAAGTGGAATATGCTGCCACTTGAGTATTCACTTTGAGACATATGCCTTTTAGATGAATTCTGCTCCATGTAGGAGGGCATTTTCTTGTCAAATAATAATAAAAAAACAACATTCTGATCTTGATAAGAGTTGTTAATTCTGAATAACACTACACTGTGTAGCGCTGTACACTGCAAGTGTTCTTAACATGATTCACTGTTATATTAAATCACACTAATGGAAGATTTAACACTATCAACACCATAATTTCCACTCTCGGGTAAAGTTGTGTATGTAGTGCTAAGTCCTTATGTGTTGATTTAACACTGATTATTTTACTGCACATAAACAAAACCTGAAAAAAGCCATAGGTCCACACTGGAAAGAAGACGATTACTCATGAAGAAGAAAACACACAGAAGAAAGAGGAAACACTGTTACGTTAAACTGACTATGAGACTCAGGGACTACACCTAGAGAGGGATGCCATCGTAGCTGACACAGATAATGGACCGAAGAAGTTCTAGAAGATTAAAAATATTATGTGGACTAAATTAGGTTTTTGTTGGTGGTTAAGTACTGTAAACATAACATCTACATTTATCCTGGGCACATGACAGACACATCATGAAGTCAAAAACGTTTAATGTATGAAAATCAATATACTGTTATTAGGCAGCATATGGTATAAATAACTGTATTAAAACACGAAAAATGGCCAATTTAATGAGAGAGATTACATCTCTACACCACATCAAGAGAAGATCACAACAGTTATTTTGTTTAGACAGTTTAGACTGCAGAGTAAGATATTTTCCCCACATCACAATCTTTCCCTTATAGTCTATATAGGAATCACACCTATTCTGATTCTTCTCATTCTAATTTCAAATTAGAATGAGAAGAATCAGAATAGGTGTGATTGCTGTTCATGTGGTAAACTGTTTTCATCAAAAAATGGCATGTTGAAAGAATGTTTAAATCACAAACATGGACGCTTAAAAAGAAGTGTTTCCACCTCTGCTCTCCATTGTCTAAACTTAGTTTTTGAACTGAATGATTCCCCTCACCAGCACACCTTTGTAGCGCATTGCGCTGGAATGAAAGCCAAAGAACTTGATTATGTCTTCCTGAGGCTTAAATGCAGCTTCCATTGAGTTGATCTCCATGGCAACACCACTAGTGCCATATTTCTTAAAGGCTATCATGGGCTCGTCAGGCTGCAGGCACGGCTGTCTGTCACTATGGGGGGAAAGTGTTCAAAGCCTCTGCAGTGCCATTAAACCTGTACGTGAAAACAGGCTTTCACCTAAACAAACATGCACACATGCTTGATGGCACAAAAGGATGTGACCGTGAACACAATGACAAAGGTTTAGAAGGTAAATTTAGATATGAAAGCTGACACTACGGCATAAAATATAGCTTTTGCGGGGATATTTTCTAACATGGAAAAAGTGACATTGCTGTCTGTTCTTACATTCTACTTTATTTTATTAATAGTATTTAACACATGTTTCTTCAAACCTGTTCTGTCCAGCATGTGTCTGCTACACTTCATGGATTAAATACCTTGAGATTTGTTCATTTTCAGCAATTAGTTCTTAAATATCTATACATAAAAGCAGCCTTTTGTGCTTTTTTAATCTACTCTTCTTCATTTAAAGTGTATTTATGCAATACATATTTATAAGTCCTATTTATTTTGTTAATGTTTTCTACAAACTGAAAAAAATTAACAATAAATGTAAATGTACATGTCTGTCTCATTACACCAGTGAATCAAACTGATTGTAAGTACTGAGATCTGAATTTGGTTATGAATGTGTACATGTGCATCCAGGACACGTATGTCTCTGAGTCAGACAAAATGTCTTCAGGAGCTGAATGCCACAAACAAGAGCTCTGTTTTTGCCTCCTAATTTAATATGATATTTGTACTGTAGAAATAGATTTTGTAGTAGACCTATTCCTTATTTTCACCCTTTTAATAAACAATCATTTTTTGTTTCTTGATTTTTAAGTACATGGGCTACTAGACAAATCAGCATTACCACCATTAGGACCACAGTTCCACATCACAATTTCAGTAAATGATGTTCATCAAAACAGCAAATAATAAAATAACTGGGAATAAAACACTAGCCATTAGGGTAGCCATTAGGGTCTGTGTGAGAAGAGGACCTAGTCTTTTAGGGTTCAAAAAACTGTGTATGAAAATACATGCAGTACCATATTCTTTTGTCCCTTTTTTCAATTAATATTTGCATTTGTTTCATGGTTTTTCATGTGGCTAGACCACTGAAACCTCCTTTTGAACGCTCGTGGATGGGGGTTGTGACTGCCTCTTATAAATGGGCTACTGTTCTTGAATGCATTAACTGACAGAGAGACTCATACTGTATTATGCTGATTAACCTGCTAGTCTCAGTGCTGTTAAATCCAAAGACATTGTTACAGAGGGGAGGCAACAACAGACTGACAGCTAAGCCTGATTTCATATAGGCTGCATTAGTTTAGACCTTGACACAAAAAAAAATCTGGATGGGACAACGTTGCATGGATTGCAGAGATTTGAAAATTTACATGAAGAAATCTGACAATCACAGCTATCTGTGGCCAGGAATCCAAACTGACCTTGATCTCTCTGAGTGGGTAGAATGGCAATCATCCTTGCCCATCCTAGCCGATGTAAAAGAATTGCTGTCAGTTACTTGAAGTTCTCCTTCAACCGCACTGAGATGTCCAATCATGTAGTGGCAATTCAAAAATGTCTCTGAAGAGGCAGATGCCAACCTTAACCCTTACAGGGCTGGTAGAACTGGGTGATAAGTTGAGATTTTGGGAGCTGTCAATGACTATATTGGGAATAAGCCCCAAACTCTAGTCTTTCACTTGTTTATATATAGCACATTGGGAAGCACGAATCTTTTCTAATATCTGCAAAAGAATAAACAATGCTTATTACACTCTAATGTGACCGCGAAAGTAAAACTAGCACTCTATGTACCTTTTCTTGCTTTTGTCTATATCAGTAACAGTGCCCAGTTTCCCTTTCTGCTCTCTAGGACACCAAAGCTCAGTTTCCAGGAATTCAGTGAAAGGTGATGGTCAGTGCTGCCAATTAGCACCTAATCAGGCAATAAGTCTCTCTCTGGACTCTGCATCACCTCACTGACTGTGCCATTGAGTGCTAAAGCCTGACCTCCCTGTCTATGCTATTCTAAGATAATAGCTAACAGAGGCTCATTGACAGAAAAGAATGAACCACTTGTGGACTAAATTTCGGCCACCAGTCCCTTGGTAAACGTTGATTGGATGACAATTGTTGGTTTAACCTTATTGATAAAACAAACATTAGAGCTATTCCCAAAGGGCACCCTCTAAATGGCTCTGTTAATCAGGTTAGACATCCTGCTCAGAGCTAGACATGGTTCCATTGTGACTCTAGTCCTCTGCTGATTTTTTTTTTTTACTCAACACACTGGACAAAACAGCAAAGAATATGAAAGGAATGAAAAGTGCTCTACCAGTCAAAAGCTGACAAGCTCATTTGTTCTTTGAGGCCTAGCACTAGACAACCAAAGGGGAACAGTAAAGCGAACAGTGTCACCTCTAATTGTCTGCTGCGCATAATTCATCACCTACTCATACCTTATTTTTATCCATATATTATGCTGTCAGGACAAATTTCCAACCAAGGTAATACTGTAGTCCTGAAGCATTTCATGGAGACTGTCTGGCGGAGTAAAGCCAAACTCTCACAGTCTTCTCGTATCTCCTGTTTTCCTCAGGGACTTTACAAAGCTTTAGAGAAAAAAAACAAAATACTTACTTTTTACGGGTTTCGTATCTTCCAGTCGCACCAAGGCTCTGAAAAGTAAAAAGAAAAATAAGCTGCCTTGACACAAGGGCATCCAGTACACAAACAAAACATTTAAACAGTCAAAATAACACATAATACATTGAACATAAATACTCAAAATGTATGAACTACAGTGGTTAGAAGAGCACTATGCAGAATTCCGTAGCATACAGCAAAACACACCAGTGAAACTAGGAAGAACCATAAATAACCACCACCAGCTGTGTTGAGAAAGGTTAACAGGTTCCAAGCAATCTATTAACACTCTGCCAAACATTAACTCTAATTTTCTAATTACAGAGTAAGCAACACAAGCGCTAAGTACCACTTCATTTTGAGAAGGACGCTTAAGACCGGTCCTCCCAAGAATCTGTCTCTTGGTCTACACATTAAGGAAAGGCAGCCACGCTGTTGTTATAGCAACCTTGAAGAATTATGTTTGGAAAATTACCTTCCCCCTGGATCAGTACTCCTTTTGTCTGACATGTAAAGACATCTGGACATACTGTCCTCAGTGCACAAGTTATATAAGGATGAGGGACCAGGCAGCTCATCTGTAAACCACAATCCTAGTTTCTCTCCAGATATTGTCCTTAGCATGAATGTTCATGAGGTAAATAAGAGTAGGTTTCAAAACAGCAGAATATAAACATCTAGGTCTTTAGGTTAATGGTGTATATATGCACTGGATTGTAAGTGTTCATCAGGAATGCCAAAACATTCAGTTCCACAGAACTGAACTGGTGCATTTCAGTACACCGCATTTTTTTCCTGCACAAAGAGAAATCATCGGTGTGTGGCCACACATAACAGACGTCAGTTCATTCAGTCATGCCGCAGATAGGTTATATTATTCCCAGATATACAGTGGTCATATATATTAGGACAGTCCAAAAGATGAAGTAAATAATGAATAAGCAAACAACTAGGGCTGCACAACATATTGTCTGCTAATTGTACTGCAGTATTGGTCTCAGCAAAAGGCTGCAATATGCAAATAAGCCTCTAACTAATCACAGTTATTTTTGACAGGGTGATTAATCACAGCTCCAGGTGAGTTACTGGGTGTTCTGATGAATCGAGGTCTTCATGTAATATGACAAAAGTCTCATTTTTAACCATTAAAGATGTTGGCGAATCAGTGGAGGAATGGGCGGGGCTAAACTGCTCTAATCACAATAAGCAGATATATTTAAATGTGTTGTTTCATCACAAAAACTATGATTTAAAAGCGGGCTGTTTTTGCAGCTTATTTTCCATATACGGACTATATGGATTGGGTGAGTAAATGTACCGTTTAAAACAGACTTACAGCCTTTTTAATTCCAGAAAAGTGATTATATGGGCCCTTTATTATTTGGAAAGGCATTAATATTGCAATATGTAGCAGTAAAATCCCAGTATTAATATTTTTAACATATTGTGCAGTTCTACAAATAATCAAGCCAAGTAATGTCTTGTTATACACTTCCTTATCACCTATAAATGCACACACACACATTCACTACACACATTCCAGAAAATGCACAGCTTGTGAACCAACACAATAGCTCCCAAACTACCAAAACTGCTCATTTCCTCTAACTATTCAGAAAAAAATATATATTTTCAGACATTTTCACCCACTGAAGGATAATTCAGAACCTTTATGGACTGACGGCGCTCTCATGCACAATTCTGTTTAAAACAGGCAGTAATCAATTTCTCTTAAAGATGACACACTGGAAACCTTGCTACAATACGGCAAATGTTGTTCTGTTCCAGGCCCAATGGTGTCAACATTTGAATTGCATTTTTTATCAAATAGACATCTATAACGTTTTGCCCAAAAGACGTTGGCCCCCTTTGTGTGCTGCTTTTGGGTTCTCACTGAGGACTTGATGAGATCAGCTGGAGATAAATTTGAAGCAGCACTGAGAGTAGAAGCAAATGCCTTAGACACTAGTACTCATGATTTCACGCTTGAACATTTTCTGTACTTTAATATCCATTTCTAGTAATACATGCACATTTCTTTTAATGCCCACAGACAAATACAAAGATCCATGTATCAATGCTGTAAGGTAAAATAGAGAAAATTATACCTAGTTGGACACTAATATTATTATATTAGAATAAATTAAAATAACCTCAATGGAGTAAATAAAGATTTTAAGTGTCAGTGTGCTTTCTTAACCATTTCCAGAACTCTCAGTGTGGAAGCCCAGTATTACTCGTAGTTACCATCAAACACCTGGTTTGGATCAATTTAGTAACTTAAACCAGGTGTGCTGCTAATGGAATTTTACAAATCCAAGCAATAGCTGGAGGCATAGAGGAGATACCAGCAACCAAACCTGTTCCTCTAACCATGTTTTCATATAAATATTTTTAAAATATTGATATTTTTTATTGATTTCTTGTTCATGAGATATTAAATATATATTTATATGTGTGTGTGTGTGTGTGTGTGTGTGTGTGTGTTAGTGTGTATGGAGGTGTGTGTGTGTGTGTGTGTGTGTGTGTGTGTGTGTGTGTGTGTGTGTGTGTGTGTGTGTGTGTGTGTGT
>JBBPCZ010000115.1:37711278-37723324 GCA_037974445.1 Brycinus macrolepidotus | reverse complement strand
GTGTGTGGAGGTGTGTGTGTGTGTGTGTGTGTGTGTGTGTGTGTGTGTGTGTGTGTGTGTGTGTGTGTGTGTGTGTGAAAGCATGAAAACAGAACCTTAGACTGTCTAAAAACTAAAATATCTGTGCAGGAGATGCTCCAGCAGAATAGCACTGTAGCAGCTTTGAGAGCAGCTTTGAGCTTTAATGGGCAGAACTGCTATCAGCAGCTTGTTGATTTCGGTTAAATGTCACACTCAGCCAGCTGTGTCTGGAACATGGCACACAGCTGCCCTTGTCTGTGCCTCTTCTTTAATGTCAGTAGACCTCTTTGGCTAACACAACACTTCTTAGAAGACAGCTGTCCATCCCTACAGATACATTCCCAAAAGGTCCGTGATTACTTTAGACAGGGAGACCTCCTATACCAACAGAAAGTAACCTCTTTCTGTCATAAATGTGAATGAGCATCCCTAAAGAAGCTAACGGCTATAGGTGTCCAGTGAAAATTGGGCTACAGAAGATTTCTGCAGAAAGCAGTCTTATTTGAAGGAGTTTTATTGAGAATCACGTCCATGTAGTCAAGTCATGAATAAATTTCACTTAAACTATGCTAACTATTACGAAGTATAACCCTAGTATAAGACAGACCCTCTGAAGAAAGCAAAAGGAATGTAAACAATATCATTTTAAAAATCAATATAGTATTTCAAATGTTTTTTTTTTTTTGGATTTTTCAATATCAATATCATCATCCCTTACAAGGTGCAACACTTTTTTTTCCTCACACAACAGCAGTTAGTCCAGGAATAGCTATGCACACTATGTGTCTTGATAATAAATGGAAAGAGAAAACTTTCTTATTGGAGACTCACAGACTGCCTGGAACAAAGTTGAAGTTTTCTCCAGTCCCAAAATATCTGCTCTTCAAGACACGCATCTTGGCTTAGGTGCTTACAAGTAAACACAGTGAAGACTCAAGGATAGGAGGCTTTTACCATTTCCTCTAATAAACATGTCATATAAAATCCTCAGCAATTCCTCAGCAAAACTCACAGCAATGCCCAGAGTGTTCCAGAGCTGCTTTTACTCAGCCTATCCTCTCCAGACTAATGTGTAGTATCATCAGCAATGGTGCAATCACAGCTGCTTTCAAGCAGCTGACAATTATCCAATAAGATGGCTTGGATCAGCCAGATCCGATCCCCTTCAGTAGCACAAACTGAACTAAACCAGTTAGACGCAGTTGATTTTACATACCATAACGGCCTGGAACCTGTTCGCTGTCCATCCGATATTTATCTTGAACGCCAGGGAGCACATAATAATTGCTGTTCAATACATGGCTAATTGAACAAATTGGAGCCCAGAGAATGAGTTAGCATAAAAACCACCGTGGCCCTTGAGGAATGTGCAGGACACTGGCCTTAGATTATCTACAGTCATTAATTCTGTCTCTTTTTTGGTATATGCACAGCGAATGGGAGGGATTTAGAGACCGGAAAATGAATGCTAATGGCTTTGCTTCAGAGAATCTATAATTGATGCCTGCTTTATCTAATCAGCCCCTGGACTACATGAGGAGGCTCCTGCCTCTTGACCCTGCTTTTAAAAGCTTAATTTATCATACACGGAGTACACAGCTGAGAGTGAAGTCTGTTCTGAGCCACAAATCAGTGGAGTGAGTCTGAACTAAATTGCACTGAAATAACCTCTTTGCGTAGATTAGCCTAGGCCAGCTTCAAGCCGACAGCCGAGACAGTCCGGGGCTCCTAGAACTTCTCACTTCACTGTGCTAATTTGAACAAGGCTTTTATTTTTCTATTTGTCAGCGGGCTAAACTGTAGCATGGTTGTTAAACCTCTCCCAGGCCTAATTAGGAGAGCAATGCTAGCATTCATAGCTGAGCTCGTGCTCCTGGACTGAGAGGAAGAGGGGGGCCGTGGTGATGCCTCTGGCAGCCCGGCCTGGCAGCTCCCTGCCCTTGTGGCTGCAATATTAAGTGACTGCTGAAATTCATGGCCTATACAGCCGTTTTATAAGTTCAGGTGACAACCAGCTTTCATACGAGGCAGGCGTTTTGCACACATTAGCAAATTGGTCTGTTTCATTATTCATTAGGGTGCTGTCATATCAAGAGGCCCCATGCTTTGTCGGAGAAAACAGTAGCGCTCCTTTTTTTTTTACCAAAATGTGCTCTCTCTGGGGAGTTTTCCCAGGTGGCAGCAGGCATCTATTGTTGTCTCTATGTAGATTGTGACAATTCACGCAAGACTGACTCAAAACACTGACATAAAAATTCTATTTTGTAAATTCATTGAAAGTGTGAAAGTACTTCCAGTGGAGAATGGCAGCAACAACAACGAAAAAAAACTTCCCATTGCGCAAAAGCCAATAAAGAGGCCTATGCATAAAGAGGCTGTGAAATGTGAATGGATATATTTCTCTGATACAAAGAGCACCGTTTAGAAGCCCATGGTTTTTACAATACACTTTAGTGCAGGTTAAACTTACAATTTAAAAAAGAATAAACTTAACTGTACACCAAATATTGACATAGCTTAATCTCAGTCTTCAGTCATACCTAACTTGCATGTTTTATTTTCTGTTTAATGCACTGAAACACTTTACACTCACACAGACGATAAGAAGATAAGTGTGTCTGAAAGAGGGGGAAAAAAATTCTCACACATGCAACCCTCGCTGTTGAGACACACTGGTGCAATGTGGCTCTGAAATCTTACTGTTACTTTCTGCTGTCACCTGGGGCCAGACACCAGTTCCAGTGTGTGAACAGTGAGAGGGCAAGCTTGCCCCCTTATGGTGTTTTCAAGAAGTAAAGGTTTGTACCGAGTGCACGAAGCCAAATAAATCTAGTTCACATTTTCCAAGTGAAAAAAACATGAAAACAAATAATAAACATTGCTTATGACTTGACAGCAGGTGGGTGTTCACACAGAGAGGCTCTTACTGCTTGATTAGGGTGATAGCCTGCAGACAGACCAGTGACCACTCCAGAGGAAAGAGGAGAGGAGAAGAGGAGAGAGGAGGGGAGAGCTTAGGAGAGGAAAGGAGAATGGGAAAAGAAGAGAAGAGAAAAGAAGAGAATCCCCTGCAGAAGTAGGGTCTTTCTACATCAATCAGGGCACTCATTTTAAAATTGTATGCTAATGACACAGATATACAATGTTTTGTTTCATTGCTTATTATTATGTCACATTATGCTTTGTATAATAGAAGTTAGACTGGTGGTTTTGCAGTATTTCATCCATATAATGAGTATTAAAAACAGGCCAAAGCGAGCACTCAAACTGATAGTGGAACGGCACTTTGCAAAGTTCAGTTTACAAGTAAATAAGCATGCAGTGCCTAGAGCCCATATAGATGCATTTGACTGAGGAAACTGTTTCTAAGAACTAAACTGGAAATACTGGTTCTCATGGTGTCTGTCCAACATCCCCGTGTTTTCCAAGAGCACCTTCAGCAAAGAGACGCAAGCCGCAAACCCGCACTAACCAAGCTCCATGGCAACAAGGTTGACTAAGTGCAATAAATTGCTGCATTGCACTGTAGCGCCCAATACCACCTCTGCTCATAAGGTGTCATTTGTTTCAGGATTTAACTTCTCTCCAAAATGAGACAGGACATTGAGGAGAATGTATTCAAAACCTCCCTGTGGGCATAACCTGAACCTAATAGAGACTTAAAAAAAACAAACAATAACAGACCACCATGTGTTAGTTTAAATAACAACTGGACTACGGCCTAATAACTTCATACTTCAGAAAACACGCATACTGCGAGAGCTGCATAGTGTGAAATTGAATTTTGTAGAAAGAATGGCTTTTATTGTTCCTCTGGAACATTCAAGCTCTTATTCCACAGCAGGTGACAAACACGACCAGGCCATAGGATCCCAATGCCTTCTGCACATAATAAATGTTACAAGTGCAATTTCAGAGGCATTTGTAAAAATGCCATTGCTACTCTCTATGGTGTTCACCATAACAAAGGAGCTTTCCGCTGCCATTTTTCATTGACTCACCCCGGAGAGGTGGAGGTGGAAAACGCTGGAATATCTGTGTCACTGTGTTTTCTCCAGCCATGGAGCTATAAAGCCTGACAACTCATCCAGAATCGCATTCAAAGAATGGCAAACACAACTGGTAGTGGACTGCACTAGATTTATCTATTGTTCTCTTTTTCCTCCACATCACTTCCCAGAAACAGTGCTCTTTGGCAGAAGTCCAGGAATCAGACACACCACTCTATTATGGCACACTCCATTATGTAAAGTGGGAAGGACAAGGAGGAAAAACACCTGAGCAACAGGATACCAAATCGATGGCATGACAATTGCACAAACGCAAAATCACCAAGTGTGATTTATTTGGTTGTCTCAAAAATTGCCTGACCCCTTGTTACTATGCAACTGGAAAATAGTCAAGAATGAACGTACAATAATATAAATTTTCCAGGCTGGGAAATCATCTCCAGCTGGTCTGTAAATTCCTATTCAGTCTCCCTGAATGTACGCATCTAAAACCAGTCAGCCTTGAGTGTTATGATTTCATTTGACTGTCTCAGGGGACTTTATGCTCTCTTGAGATGAGTGCTGAAAGCAAATGTTCCATTTCCATTTCTAGAGGACTAGTGCAGAATTTGACTAAAGAGAACACATCTCATATATATAAGCAGCGCATTGTGCTTGATAAATGACATTTCACTGAAATTTGGGGTGGCTGGGTATTTGTAAACAGTCAAAGATCCTGACTTCCATTTGCATACCATATACCATACCACAACAGTCTCAACCACCCCATTTAATATATGTACAGGTTTTAACCACTTATCCATTTATTTAAATAAACTGCAGATTTTTTTTCTTGTTAAGCACTGGAAAGTCATTGAATAAACTATAAATGAAAATATGTCAAAAAAAACAAGTCTCCCTTATATAGAATATGGATATGGATCAATAATATGGACAGAATATGTAACAGTGCATGTCTGATAGTAACTGGTTATGTGGTGATGCAGAGTCAAATTCTAGAGTGTCCTGTAACTTTAAATGCACTGTTAACTGTTATCTTTTTCACCATATTAGATATAAATACCTAACACTTGTCTGGTGATCCAATCAATAGCGATGAATAAAAAATATGACATTTTCTGCCTAATAAAGGTACTCAAATGATGAACACACCGGTCATTTATTTGCTAGCAAGTAATACTGAGTGTATTTTTAGCACATATTAAATGAGTAACTCTTAATATATAATATATACTGACTAATGAGAAAGTTTTGTAAGGTTAACATCACTCAAACTTTACAAAATAAAGCCATGGTACAGTTATAGAGATCCAGCATATCTACATAACTTGTTAAATATTCATATTTCTTTTGCACATAATAAGTACAGTAAGAGCAAGTAGTCTGCCCTTGATGCTTAAGTTCATATGGATTAAAAAAACACAGCATTGGCTTTCCTAGAAAATGAACAGAGGTACTCCTCAAATTAAGGCAAATATATGCAGATAGGACTCGTGTACTCCAAAAGTTCCGAACATTAAGGCCACCCAGTGGTACTCAGCCAGCAGTCCTCAAAGCTCTGACTCACTGGTGTAGGAAGCCAGCTGAGTGCACTGACTTTAACAGAAAAACACGATCAAACTACAGTGTGAGTTAAAGGTAAAAAAAAAAAAAAAAGCACTTTTCACTGAGTAGTTTTGTTACACAACGCCATTTCCATGGTGGCTATGGAACAATACGACTAAAGCACTGAAACTGTAGCAAAACACCCAAGGTTAAGAAATCAATATCCACCTACAAAGGAGTAAGAGCTTAGAGATACTCTAACAGACAGGTTTCCATGAACATACAAAAGAGAAAACATGTGCTCCTGTCACAAAACAAGCAAGAAATGAAGTATTGTCACACAATGTGTAGCTTCTGCCTGGGGCAAATGCTCACCTTGGGGAGTGGCTCTGCCCCAACAACATCTGCCTCCAGGCCACTCTCAGGACGCAGCCATTTTATTACCTTGAATTATCCACTCTGCACTGGACTAACTGACCCAAATAACAGCAAGCATTATAGCTTATGCCAGCTCAGATTACCCTTTGGTCCTTTATGCTCAAGAAACAGTAAAAACAAATTCAGAGTTCTTACTCCTTTGCTCAAAATGATTTAAAAATCGTTTTTTTTTTTTTAAATAAAAGTTTGAAACCATGACACTTTTTCACACATGTTCACGGCCTAATACATACCATAGATGGGCAATATGCCAAAATTATAATATCCTAACAACAGTTAACATTAACATTTTGTAAATTAATTAGCAGCATGGTAACATAACGCACTAGTAAAGTCACTTTTAAAAGTGCTAAAACTATGAACACAATAGTCTATTTTAGGTAAACTATTCACATACTCAGCCCTAGATCCAGTTTATCAGGGCTAGATATGCCATTTTCAAATGAAAAATGTAACCGAATTTGTTCATAACTGATTATTTTATTTATTTATCTATTGTATTTATATCCACCTCTTTTACTGACCACAGCATTTTGTGTACATATCATAGTGTATTTAGGACTAGGCATTTTCTGAGCAATTTTGGAGAGTTTTATTTTGACATTTATTGTGACTTATACTATATTTTATATTGTTCTTGTCTTTGTGTCTTTGCGTGTCTGTGCAGCTGTAGTATAAGCAGTTTCCTCCAGACTCATTAAAGTTTTCTGATTCTGATAACTGCAGTATGCTCAGACAAACTTACTGTGAAATAATTTTTCACAATACCACAATGTCATATTGCCCGACCCTAACGCACTTTCAGCTTTTCTCTTTCTCTTGTCTGGCTGATGGCTTGGCTAGGCTTATTGTTACTCACGTGAATGTTCCTGAGTTTCTTCTTTCCTCTCTCCAGCCGGCTGAGCAGTCTGTGGTGCTCTCTGGGCGTCTGCTGCAGGAATGTGTCGTCCACTGACACGGTCTTCCTCAGGGTCACTCTGTCCCCCCACAGTTCGGCATGGGGTCTCCCCAAGTCCAAAGGCTTGGGGATGCGCTTCACCTGCGACACGCAAGCCGCCTCTCCTCGGTCATAGTCACGCAGCACTGACCCTAAGAGAGGAAAACAGACACTTCAGGTGACAACTGACACCCACACTGGAGGGAGGGGGGACAGATCATGGAAGCAGGGTGGCTGAGGACAGGAAACATCTCCTCACACTGACACAATTATTTCTCACTTGTGCATAATCTTAAAACGAATAAGCCACTGTTCGAATCAATAAGCAAGGGCTTATTACTAGATATTAAAACTAGCCCTCAACTCATTTCCTGTCTCAGTCTTGATTGCCCCTAAATCTCCTGTTAATGGTTCTGACTCAAACTGCCTCCCACTACTTCCTTGAGAAAGTCATGCCTCTGACAATTCCATTCCACTGAGACTCATATTAATAACTGAAACAAAAACGATTAAATCTTGCACGGGGTATGCACACAAGTGCTACCTCCAGGCCTACAGAATTACAGTGAAAAGTAGCCAAAATTATTGAAGTACATGGTGATCTTCTAAAACTTGGCTTTAACCATAGGTTGGACAGCAGAGATTTAGACAGCATACATGGAATTCAGATCAGTAGGTGCGTGTTACTGAATGGAACAATGACAGTAAAAAGGTTATAAAGTGTGAGGTACATTTCTATTCATATGGTTGCTTGTTACAAACGGTAGTTTGTGACACAAAACAAAATGTGCAGATTAATCAGACCAATCTTCTCTTTACACGTTAAAGTAAAAGTGACAACAGAGCTGAGAACTAACATTATTATATTGGTTCAAGATTAAAGGGTCATCTTCACTCCAAAAAAGTATAAAGGCATGTAAAGCTACCCATCTTGGAGCATGTAAGTATTCACTAACATGGACACAGACACAGACAGACACACACACACACACACACACACACACAAACACATGCACACAGTGTACATCTTCAGGAGCGGGGGTGTCTTATTTCACCGTATTCACTCAGGGCAGCTGTCAGCTGTGAGGCTGCAGTAGATCAAGTTCATCCCTGTTACTAACTACTCAGCTACTGAGTCACTGGTAGCAACAAAGTCGCTAATCAGCTTGGCAATTAAAACTTTATGAGGATCTGGCATCTGTTATCTTCCTGAGGAAAGCTGTTATGGCAGCAGTCTCCTCTGAGACAGCATTCAGGATTACGACACTGCAGAGGTCCCAAAAAATAAAAGCTTATCATTCTGATGGGTCGATTTTGTACAACATGGAGCACAATATAACAATATAACACATTAAGCCATATCAAACCCGATCCGATTTACAAACTAAGCACAGGTGTGGGGTTAATATTCTATTTACTATCATTAGCATGCAATTTATGGCTTAAAGTGATGAGTTTTAAAAACCTTAATTGTTTTGAAACTACTCCAGAAAATACTGAGCAAACATGTTTTTCTCCTGTTTCCCCACTTGCACAAAGAAGCATAAGGTTGGCTGCAAACCTTCCTCTTTTTTTTTTTACTACTGATCTGCACCTCCATTCAGCCATTCAGCTCTGGGAACAGTGCCATTTGACAGGTTCATGATATTACACAGCTGCACAGAGGAAAATGTCTCTAGCTTTTCTCCAGTAAGCGATTGCTATGGTGACAGTGGTGTGAATGTGTGTGTTTGGGGGGGGTAGGGTGTATGCATATCATGTGTCCTATTGTGGCAGATCAAGTTGCCTTGCTGGATGTTAATGAGCGGGATTCCTGCAGCGCGCTGGCATGCAGAGTTGGGTCATTATTTTCTCATTACAAATGTGAATCTCTTCACACCATCTGGATTGGTGCATTTACTGCATGCACCTCTGTATTTATTTATCACACAGCACTGATGTCCAAACATTTATTCTGAGAAATGCACTCAGTGTTCTATGTCTTCACTGCTTTCAGTTCAGTTTAATTCAATTTTACTGGTTACGGCCTTGTACAAAAAGCAGAAATCTTTATTAATTTACAGAAATCTCAGTCCAAGACTCTACTGGACAAGCTTAGGGAAACAGCGGCAAGAAAAATCTAAGATTAAGAAGAAACCTTGAGGGGACCCAAGACTCAAAAGGGGAACTTGTCCTCCTCAGTTCAATATTGGATAGAAACTCACAATAACATCACTTTTTAGAAAAAGGTGCCACAAAAGGATTCCTTAAGCGGTGTCATAAGAGAATCTCTTTTGGTTCCCTCAAAAACCCTGTTTAAAAAAGAGAACTGTGAATGTAAACCATGACTTTTTAAAGGCTTAAGGACCTTCATGTAACATAAAGGTTATACAGTATACCAATGTAAGGGATCTTCATTTATGTGGAGGGTAAAAAAATTCACACTCAGCACATCTCATTTACAAAATGGGTCTATTTAAAGACCTATTCATTAAAGGTTTTAAGGGAACCAAAGTGGTTCGTCTATGATATCATGCAAATGACACTTTCTTCCACCTATTTAAGAGTAAATTAGGGGGGTGAGACTTGCATAAAGACAACAGGTGAGCGTAAGCACTAAACAGAAGCTTTCTGATGAACCACTGAAAACCACTGACTATTGTTGGAAATCTTGCTAAGGTTGTCTAAAAAAGAGTGAGAATTTAAACTGGTGGATTGTCAGTTGAGGTGTTGAGATCATGTTAAGAAAAACAGTTAATGAAACTCACATGTAAAATGTCCAGCAGTCTCACTCTTAGCTTCACTGATATTTCCTTTATCTTCAGCTTGTTGTCTGCTTTAGGTTGGTGGTTAACATTAAAAAATACAGTTTCCTTCAAGCTAAATTTGCGAGTTTCAAGCTAAAAGACTGGAATGAAAGACTGTCCTCATCTGGTGATCGCAATGAATCCTACAATAAATACATCAGATTTGTGGTTTACTAAGTGAATTTCACCTGAAAGCCCTTCATTGCCTAGGCTATATTTTTAGGATATATTCAGAACCCCTCTATGATACACGATACATGTTATATCTGTTGGCGGGAGTGGGCTTTACACACCCAAGAAATATCAGTGCAAAGTTATGATTAATACCACCTCTATTAGAAAAACACTTTTTTGCATTTTAGAATGAATATCAATTACTATAACATGTATTATTGAAGTTTTAAATTTTTATTTGATTTAGTCCCTAGATTGCACCCAAATCCAGTTTCTGTATAATATTACTGTATTATTTGGTATCTTTTGATTATTTGACTCTTATTTACTTGTGTTCTTAAAATGTATAAATGAATGAATGAATTAGCAAAAAATTTAGCTTTTTATGTCTTGCAGAAAATAGAAGACACAAAAAGACATGAAAGACACATAATTTTGCCTAAAGGACACAGAATAAGATAATATAAATTACTAAAAATATCACCACAGAAGAATCACTACATCAGAACAGTTACTGCTGGAATGCATCGGGTTTGGTTCTTCCCGTCAAATGGCGCTATAAGAACATTAAGCACTGATTCTGTAGTGTGAGCCAAGTCACTGTAAACAAATAAGCTCATATGCTGACAAATCTGTCAAGCTATAATAATAACACACCATAATTCCCAATACAACTTTATAGGCCTAATGAGGCAGGTCATTATATGTCAACCACATACAGAGCTGATTGATCCACATAATTACCTGCAATTGTGGAAAAAAATCACTCCATGCCCCCTTCCTCCACATGAAAAATGTACTGAACTATAAATAGGTAGTCATGTGACAAGAAAGAACAGCATTCTGCAGGTTAAAATAGGCACCGTTATGCTTTTAAGCTGTAAATTCAGATAAAAGCTTCGTTCCTCATGACATGTCGTTGATGAAAATACACTTTCCTGGAACTCTCTAAGTTTTAATGACACACAAATTCATCGAACATAGGAGTAAATGGTATGAGGTAGCCTTGTTCTTGTGTTTATAGAATGCAGCCATCAGTGGAAGTCAAAAAAGGTTCCAGAAAACCACATCTTATGGTAATAAGCAAGGGGCTTTTTTTGCCATAGCAATGTTAGGCTTCCTCATTATCATCAGCATCAGCATCTTCACAATGAGAGCATGAGGGAAGTGGCTTTGCAGCAGCCCTGCCTGCTCACACAATGAACATGTACTACAACCAGGAGTGACATAACATCTGATCACATCCTCCTACTGAGTGAGCCATTATGAGAGCTCTTCTCGTTTACACCACAGGGCTTTCAGCTATTATGAGCAGGCAGACAGAGTAAGCGCTCTTGGAGCATGAAGCCCTCAAATTGCCTGATGATGTGTGTACTGTTGGGAGATTCAGAAGAACTATCATTACTTCCTCTGGCAAAAAAAAAAGAGAAGCGCAGGAGCAAACGAACAGTAGCATTGGGAAAATGTTTATGAATGTATGATTGATGCTCCAGACCATGATGCAGCAATATTAACAAATACCATTTATTATTCTGTGCTAAGTGAAACCAATCACCATTTTACACGCTTGGAAAGAGACCAAACACCAACGGCTATCCCTTAACATTGTGAGAAATCTGGCAAGATACACATTTTGTCAGCTGCAGAGTATTATATAAACTGACTTGTCAGTTTCCCTTAGTTTCTTTAATTAGGAAAGTGTTGTGGATACGAGAAAGGACTGTAATGATTCACAAAATTCATAATTTGGTCCAATATGAAATGGTGGTGTATCAATTCAATACATTTTTCAAAACAGGAAAATGTTTGAAAATGTTTCCTAATTAAAGGGTCCATATCATGGAGGGCCAAATTTTCGATTCACTCCCCAGTCCATATATGGGCATTAAGAACAAGTGAGGTCCTTTACAAATATCATCCCATTCATTCACAGACATTCACAGTTAAGCAAAGAGTGTTTTAAGACTGGGTTGCTTTTTGAACCAGCCACAATGCTGAGCAGGCGAACTGGAACATAAGTCATTTGTATCTTCTTAAATCTCCATCTCTCCCTGTTTTTCCGGCTCTCTCACCAGAAGACTTTGCCATGTTCTTCGATGAGAAGATTGATGCCATTAGTAGATCTTTCCCACCAG
>JBBPCZ010000115.1:37687216-37711178 GCA_037974445.1 Brycinus macrolepidotus | reverse complement strand
CAGATGTGGATTACTAAAGCACCGATGTACGTCGCTCTGGATAAGAGCGTCTGCTAAATGCCGTAAACGTAAACGTATATAACAGTCTTAAAGGCACGGTACCAGAAACAGCCTGTTTAAATCTAATGGATATAAAGAGGTTGGAAATAAAATGTGTACAAACTGTTACTGTACATAAAAACACATTAACATCAAAAGTATTCAAACTGTTTAAAAGACAAATAGGATATGGTCTCTTTAATGTATTACTTAGAGAATTTATAATGATGCAGTTATTATATATATATATATATATATATTCTTATTATAAACTCTCTAAGTCATCATTATAAATTCTCTAAGTAATACATTAAAGAGCCCATATCCTACTTGTCTTATATATATATATATACTCTAGAATGCTGTAGTGAAGTTTAGTCTGATACATTCAGATTGGTCTTGGGTTCGAATCCCAGGACTGCTCCTCTGAGGTACCTGCACACTGCTTCACTTGGGTGAATGGGTTAAACGCAGAGAACAACTTTGTGCTCTTCATGTATGGCAAAAATGTACACTTTAATCTCAGTACAATGCCATGTTACGAAACAATACAGTACAATTTTTGTTGTATAAAAGTTGTGGTCTGTTCTCAGTCTGCTCGGTTTACGACTGCACTGCCAAATCACAGGAGATTAAATTGTGAGGCCGCAGTTCCCACTGACGCCGGAACGTGGGTGCATGATTAATCATGGCTGCGTAGAGAGAATGATAATAGACATTTTTGTAGAGAAAGGAACAGCAGGGCATCTATTGCCCTGTAGCACTTCCTGTGCAGACATGATTAAATGGAACTCAAGACAGTTAGGAGTGCAGAAATTGAAGTTCAGTCTCTAACTCCTCTGCCATCTCTTCAAGAATGTTAACATCACTTCCACCCTTTCCTGTTCACAACTGCAAAAGCAACAGTGCCCTCTACAGGACACACACAGTACAACCAGGAGACCATATGATTAACATGGGCAGTAAGGCCAGTTTCCCAGTCCAAGATTAATCCTAAACCTGGACTAATAAGGATTTTTAATGGCCAATCACCACCGACATTACAATATAGCAAAAAATTATATATGATCCAGCCCAGAATCCATTAAGAAATTTAATACGCAGTCATCGCTCAGGCTGTTTAAATAACTGGCATTACATAACGAGGAGTCAGTGTTGCTACAAGAAATGAAGCGACTTCACACGTTGACTTCAAGCTGAGAACTGCTTGAGGATCTGCCAGCAACCTTATTTTCAGTGTATCGCCTACATTTGGATCATTTATCAACACAATATAACGGTCTTCAAGTAGGTGGAGTATATTTAAAGCCAAAAAGCATTGCCATAAAAAAAACAAATGAATGCATTAGCAAATAAATGAATGATTAAACACATCAGAAGTCCATGCATAGTTGGATGAATGGGTCAATAACAAAACAATGGACCAAAATACTTGCTGGCTCTATACAGAGGTTATCAGACACTGGCTGTGTCGATTTACAGTCTTAACACTGAACCACGCACCTGAGGCTAATGAAAAAGATGTAGTGGCTTAACTCCCACCTACTGCGTTACATAACACGCCGTCACGAAACACGCAGTACCCACTGGGCTGCTTGATAAATTATTGATTCTGATGGTGATGCTGACTTTAGTCTGTCTGTAGAGCTCCATTGTCAAAAGCCCAGATGGCATACCACTGACGGCACTTCCCGCCTCCATTAGACCTTACCAAAATGGCTACAGGCAGTTACATGGAGAACACGGTCATAAAAAAGGATACAAAAAAGGTTACAAAAAAATAAAAAAATAAAAAATACAGCAACCCATATGCATTAAATAAAGCTCATTTTGAAAACACACCTTTACTTTTTTTAGTTACATACAGGAAATAGAAATGAATATTTAGACAGATGTTTTCAAATTTACACGTCTTTTGACTTCATCCTTATAATTATGAGCAACAAAAAGAAAAATCTATTCTTGAACACCAACAAATAAAATGGAAAATGAAACTGATGGGAAATAGTATTCAGATATCAAAAATGAACAACATTAGTATGTTGTTGCAAAGCCATGGTTGGCAAATACAGGTTTGTTAAGTTTACAGTAAGAAGTAATTCACTTTTTGTAGCAAATTGGGCCCCTTACTGTTTTTAACCTTCACTATGGGAACAAGGGCTCCTCTGTTAGACTTTCAAATCCTCCATAAATTTTAGGAGATTGTCAGGAGGTCATTCAAGCACTTTCATCTTGTTAGAGATGAGTCTTGAGTTATTTTGTCTATACATAGTTATGTTATGTTGTTATGTTATCTTCTCTCCGTTTCTTTGACCATGTGTAACATCCCACTACTGTTTGCAGAGAAGCAGCTCCATATCATGATGCTCCAACCTCTTCACCGTGGGTATAGTGTTCTTGGGATAATATGGACAACCTTCTTTCTCCACAAGTGATGAGATGAACTATTGCCAATGAACTCTATTTTTGTTTCATCTGATCAGAGTGCACTGTTCCAGAACAGATCTATAAATTTTGAGACACACATCTCTGTGCCTTCTTTTTAGCAGAGGAGTTCTGCGTGGGGTGTAGCAAGAGAACACATTGTAGTGCAGTTCGTTACATTTTGTTCTCTGTGTAAATGCTGTTCCTGCTGTGTTCAGGTTGTCCTGCATCTCTTTTCAAGTGACTGCTGCTTTCTTCCCTTCCTTATCAGAGGAATCTTGATTGGTGCACCTGTCCAGAGATGAATATCTGTGGTTTCATAAACTTTCCACTTGCACATTATTAAACCAGCTGTACTGACAGTGCTGTTTTAGGTCTTTGCTATGGCTCTGTAGCTTTTTCCATTCAATGATGTCTCTGAGAAATTAAAAAAGCTCCTTCTCCTTCACCATGATTGCTACTTGCTGCGTGAAATTGTACCAAACAATGACAATGACTTTTATAACACACCGGGTAATACAGTGTCTGAATGTTTTTTCCTATATCACTTCAGTTTTTCTAAACCTCTTTGTTTATGCTTATGAATACACTTTTGTTTATATTTATAACTGAAAAGTCATAAAACATTACATGTATAAAACTGAACGGGACACAAGCACTGGAAGTATGTTAAAAGCCAAAAACAAAAGTAAATTCCTGTTTGACCTCAATATATCAACCTTGCAATGCTTTTTCAAGAGCACCAGTAGATTACCTACATTCTACTACATTACAGATTACATACATTACAGTAGTGCAGGAAATACATCCTCTGCGTTAAAATACCTTAATGTTATCACACCATGAGGTTGCTTCTCAGTTTTATCAATACATTTGGTAGATAACGCGCATCTCAATGTAATACCCATTAGGGTTCCTGTTGCCAAGCGGTTCATTGTTAGTTGTTTTTTTGTGCACTCTATTCATGGTATCAATTAGCTGTAATAAATAATAAGATATTATGGTACTATGACATATTCCGAAGTTTATAATATTGAATTTGATCAGTATCACCCTTTTTTAGCAGGTAGGACTCATATATTAAAAACACGTCTTCTGGTACATCCTTGGCAGGCATGTGCTGCCCTTATGCGCTGTCAGCCTTGTTTATGGTGTCAAGAAAGAAGCTTCCTGTCTCTCTGCACCACCCATAATGAGATTGATAATAGCCCTCCGTTCTGAAGGTGGGTGGGTGTGTAAGGGTGGAAGGGATCTATCTCAGTCCGTCTGCACCAGCACTTGTTGTTTTAGTTGACAGCTTCCTGACAAATGAACTGTTCATTAGACCATCCGTATGCTTTAACACAGCAATTGTTACAGCGCTAATGAACAATATCTGAATGTGGCTGGCACAAGTGTAACCTACAATTAGGAGCCATTTCCATGTCCAACAAAGGCACTAATGACAGGGCCACCTCTACTGACTGGGAGTGTAACAGCATGCACTCTTGGACTGGTTTCCTCCATGCTATAATGAAGATGGTCATGCACACCACACCACACCACAGTATAAAAATAACCTCATTCTTGAAAAAATGGTAAAATACACAATGTTCTTAATATAGAAAAATACATACATTAGATTTCTATTATTGTTGCAGCTGTGTATAGAAGCATGTGACTTCAGATTTTTTTTTTATTTTTCCTGATTTCTGCCCATTTTAGTCATCTCCAATTCCACCCACTGACTAGGACTCCCATTATCATGCAATCGTATCAACCATCAACTATTGCAATACTGTAATTGTAGGCTGAAGGCTAGTACTTCAGGCTGTACTTATTCTGAGTCAGCCACCACATCTTTTCGTACTGCCACTAAAGCAATCTCATTGGACAGCATAACGTGTTTGGAGAGCACTGACTGCTAATTCTGTTACATCAGCTAACAGACAACAGACACCAGCACTGGTGAGGAGAGGAAGGGAAGGCCATCCTACCCACCCAAACAGAGCGACACCCAGCCACAGATGCCTGCAGCACAAACTGGATCATATTCACAAAGATTTTCATGTCTGATGAATCTACACATCTTTCATTTACCTATTACAAATGGTTATCCTCTTGGTTTTACATGTACCACTGGGGATTTCCACAAATTACTTTCTGATGCTTTTCTAAGATTATATTCTGAAAGTCAGCTACTAGTTTGACTCAACTTCATTTAACACACACCTATACACACCCAGATGGGACACTAACTTTGTCTCTGGCAGAATATTTAGTCTTCTAGCAGCTCTTAATTTTATGTCTAGGTTTGCTAGTATGAGGACATGTTTTCTTGTGGACTGCAAAGTACAGGTGAACATCGCTCTGGATAAGAGCATCTGCCAAATGCTGTAAATGCAAATGTAAATGGTATATTCTTACGTTACATTTTCCCTCTATATTAATTTTTTTTCCATTCCTCCTCAGCCACTCATAAACCTTAATAATTAATGGTCATATTTATGATATTTAAGATTTTCAATATATTTTCAGCATACCCATGATACACCTAAGGACACAAAAAAGGCACGTGACCTATTAATGCACATGCTACGCTATTAAACTGGACTATATTATTGTAGCTCATTTAACCTAGGCATGTTTGAAATGTAAATGTAACTTTTCCAACTCATAAAATATTATTTGAAATTCTAAATCAAGTCAAAATATTTCGACAGAAAATCAGGAATTGTGCCACAATTCACTATCATGGTAATATTGTCTAAACTCACAACAGTTGTTACAAAAACACCTTTGTGGGTGGAGCCTGGCTAAGTCAATTGGTCATACTCTCAACTGATTCACACTGGGAGAGGTATATTGTATAAGGTGTGTGCCTGATTTATAACTGGCATACCTGAAGTATTCCAGTGCAGTCCTCCGGGGCTGGCAGCCAGACGTCGCCTCTTCCTCTGACTCACACCCCCCTGACAGGAGTCCCTGCTGGGTTTGAGAGCTGGCGTGGAAGTGGTCCGTAGGGCCACTGGGGACGGAGGGGGGACGGACACTGGCAAGATGGGGGAAGGTGGCAAAAGACGGCTGTCCCTCTCCTGAGAATGGTCCGAATAGATGGACTCCCTCTCAAGAGGCTTGCTGAAAAATAGATTTAGTTTTAGATGAATTTGGTCAAGCTGCTGTGTCTGCCTGCAATACAATGGTATCTTCATGATCACAATACAAAAAAACATTTCAGACTTGCATATAAAGTGCTAAAAACACAAATATTCAATTTGTTATATCAATGCATATATATATAAATGCATCTAAATAAATGCATAAGATGCAACAAATGATACACATTTAAGATGAATTAAGAATATTCACTTACTAATAAAAATGCAATCAATTATATTTCCTGACTGATACGTTACTGACTGATTTTACCATAGCATCCAAACATATATTTACACAGATACAGTTTCCCTCCAACAAACGTAAGCACTTAATACCA
The DNA here is from genome assembly GCA_037974445.1 of Brycinus macrolepidotus. Taxonomy (NCBI): domain Eukaryota; kingdom Metazoa; phylum Chordata; class Actinopteri; order Characiformes; family Alestidae; genus Brycinus; species Brycinus macrolepidotus. The sequence goes on along the minus strand of JBBPCZ010000115.1, from coordinate 37,705,240 downwards.
ACTCCACCCACATTTTTCAGGAAAACACTGAACGCTGCAGATAATTTCCACACAAAATTAATTTTCTAAGAAAATGAAAAAAACTAATGAGTTTGCCTAGTTCAGTGCAATTTTCAAAAAAAAACAAAACAATTTTAGGTAAAGTTCCCATTAATTCCTTGGTTAACCCAAGGTGACTCATTGCAGAATAAATCATTTTTTGTTTGAAAGATATCCCCACATTACCACCAATATCACATTATACTAAATTGAATTTCTGAGCGGTTTTTCCTGTACCTGTTATTTTGAAGTGTATAGCTTTGGCTTTTCCATGATCCTCTCTTGTAAGACTTTGTCTTCCTTCTTCGGAAAAAAAACTCTACCAGACGCTCCACTGTAAACATGGTGCGCACCCTTGTTTATCACTGAATGAACGTTACTTCAGAAAGGTTTTCCACCTCATTCTCTCCTATCCATGACGTAGATTAAACCTACATACCCCATCTGTATGTGGTGCCATGGTATTCGCCCTGGGCTCCCAGCACTGTGCCTTTTTTTCACAGTTAAAACAGCGGAACAATCACACAGGGTGGTAAAGAGGCCCCTGGTGAATGGCAGCTTTAGAGCTCTCTAGTGTACAACGTCCATCATAAATATTGAATTCCACCTGCAGCTAAAGTGTGCCAACAGAGACCACACAAAAGCCACGTCAGTCAATCAAGAGTCAAGTGTTGCGCCTATCTGATGGTGGGTGGGTTGGTCCTTGGTGAGTTGAAGCGAGATGAGAAGTTTCCAGTGTGTGCTTTTGTTTCCATCAAGAGGTGTAATAACTCCTACTTCTTGCACTCTGCTTTTATTTATTTGCAATAAACAGCTCAGTAGTTCTCACCTAGAATTACGAATAGCAAAGCTGTTCCTTCTCTGCTGTCATATAACGTGGAATTTCTATATATTATCTAGAATGAAAGCACACAATTTATTACAGGTACCGCTTAAAAAGCAAATAGAGTTTATTTGATCTGTTTCATTGGCCTATGGAACAATGATGATCTTTAAACTGACTCCTCAAATGGCAGTTATTTAGATTTCTGAAATAATGAGCAATTCTCAGTTTATTCTGTCGTAAACAGTCCGTCAGTTTTTAGGACACATTATCCATAAGATTAATAGAATTCTCAGAATCAGAGCACATTTACATAAGGGTCAGGGGAAAAACATAAAGGTTAATCCCATAAGGAGCCACTCACATGCTGAGAAACTATAGCAGCAATGCTTAACCCCTTAGGTACTCACCAACTCAATTGCAACTTTCTTTCAGTATTAAAATATTTAACAGTATACATCATTAAGATGTGTGCCTTTTTATTGCAATAAAATGCCTGAGAGGTAAAATCATGAAAACGATATCATGAATACAATATAATTCTCTCTTTTTGCACTGAAACAGGCATCCAAGCTTGGCTATTCTAATTTTGGTCCAATGGCCTATTCCAATGGGCAGTTCAAGGTGGCGTATAATTACTGTACTGGAATTCTGTTCTCTTCATTGCTTCTGTTTTTATTATACTGGTATAAGATATAACACAAAATATGCCCTGCCACTGAATTCTTTGATAATGCTTCCACAATGACACCTAGTGGACATACATATTACTGTATCAACTGCAGCTCTGCAGAATACACCCAGTTCTGAAGCAAATGTCAACTGTGGGCTTTAAAAACAACACAGTAACTATTAGAGAATGCCAATGTCCTTCAGAAAAAATGATAAACAGAGCTTGACAACCTACTGTAACACCCCCCACTCTATAAAATGCCTTACCCAGTGTCAGTGTCTCCGGAGTCACTACTGCTAGACAGCGGAGAGGCCGAGCAGGTGGATTCCAGACTCCTAGGCAGCAGTGTCGAGGGCATACACAGCCACGTCTCCAGATCTGCAAACTTTGAGTAGCTCAGCATCTCTAAAACACTGCAAAACATGCAAAAATGATACCTCTAATCAACAGGTAGATAGCAATTATTTTGACATATCACTATAAACACACTACCTGAGTGACTCCACTCTTATGACTGATGTGTCTAGACTGTACATAGACTGCTTTCTGTATAAACATACACACGTATTTTCATACGATCTAATCACTGAACATGTTTTGCATTTATCCATCACAAATGCAAATTCTGTGCGAACTGACTAAACAAGTTCCCACTAAATATTTCCAAGAATGACCACTAGTCCATCAGCTGGAATTTCATGAACGGACACCAGAGCAGACAAAATTAAAGAAACCATTCATTGAAAATCAAGTATGCAAGGTTCCCCTCACCCAAAATGTAGTCAAGCAGCCAACGCATGTTTGGTGTCCAAAGTTTGTTCAGTGGTTTTGCGGCAGGGTCATGAGGTTCATATAATAAAAGTCTATATCAGCCAAACAGATTTACTTTAAGTAACATTACCCTCATAGTTCTAATGCAAATCTACAAAGCAAACTTTGTAAAAACTAATATCAAACTTACAAAATTAAAAATAATATCACAATTGCAATAATAATATAAAAATTCTGGGTGATGCTTCATTTACCATATGGTACATGTGCTTTATAGCTCCAGTGCAAAACTAAAGAACAAAACTCTGGACAAAACACATGTCTTGGTCAGTCGGTTATGTCTGAGGTAGGGGTCAAATTGCATAATTCCAATTTTTATTTAGTGACTCGTCCCCTTAATGTAGATGAAATAAAGCAAAGTGTGCACCTGTCCTCTCCCATGCCTGGGATTTCATCCTTTTCATCAGCTGTGTGAAACACACATGATGCTCGGGATTCCTGAGGAATCAGCAGGCATGTCTTCTCCGTCTCACAAGACATCTTGAGCCATCTCTAAACGGGCACAGGAGAACAACATATGACTTTTAAATGTAGAATGTATACTGTAAAACTACCAATGATGCAAAACGCTATATGGTGAGTGTGTGGTCTAAAAAGGTCTAGTCCAGTGTTAAAACAGCTAATGATGTTTTAAAAGACTACATGGTAAGTGTGTGGCCTATGGTGGGTCTAGTCCGGTGTTAAAGCAACTAATGATGACGCAAAACACTATATGGTGAGTGTGTGGCCTATGGTGGGTCTAGTCTAGTGTGAAAGAAACTAATGATGATTTAAAAGACTACATGGCAAGTGTGTCACCTATGGTGGGTCTTGTCTAGTGTTAAAGCAGATAATGATGATTTTAAAGACTATATGGTGAGTGTGTGGCCTATGGTGGGTCTAGTCTAGTGTGAAAGCAGATAAGGATGATTTTAAAGACTATATGGCGAGTGTGTGGCCTATGGTGGGTCTAGTCTAGTGTTAAAGCAGGTAATGATAATTTAAAAGTTATAAGGAGAGTGCATGGGTCTAGTCTAGTGTTAATGCGGATAATGTTTACGTAAAAGGCTGTGTATTACTTTTTTATACAGAAGCTTCATGACACTAATGATACATGTTAGAAATGATAATTCTACATATAAGACTACATAGTGAAATGTGTGGTTTATAGTTCTAGCCTAGTGTTAAAACAGCTAATGATAAAGACTATGTGGTGAGTGTGTAGCCTATGCAGGGTCTAGGTCAGTGTTAAAGCGACTGATGATAATTTAAAAGACTCTATGATAAGTGTGTGGTTTATGATGGTTCTAGTCTAGTGTTAAAGCAACTAATGATGATTTAAAAGACTTTATGGCGAGTGTGTAGCCTATGGTGGGTCTTGTGTAGTGTTAAAGCAGCAAATGAAAATTGAAAAGACTATACGGTGAGTGTGTAGCCTTTGGTGGGTCTAGTCTTCTGTCTTAAAGCTCCTAGTGATGATGTAAAAGCTATAAGAAGAGTGTTAAAGCAGGTAATGATGATGCAAAAGTTACAAGCAGAGTGTGGGGGTCTAGTCTAGTGTTAACACAGCTAATGATTATGCATAAGGCTGTGTATTACTTATTTATACCGAAGCTTCGTGACATAAATGGTATGAGATATGTTAGAAATGACAGTCCTCTTTCTCTACGTGGCCAGTAATTGGGCCATTAGGTCATCTACCCTGAGAGCTACAGAAGAAGTAAAGTGTCTGTTCAGAAAGCATAATATTTGTCCCCGACACCCAGTCATCAGAGCTGTAGACTAAACTGGGCAACAGACTATCAGAAACCGTTCACAAAACGACGAATACAGGCAAACCTCGCGTTCCTAGAGGTCTTTCTCTCCTCTGCTTCTTCTGCCAGAACATTTCATTCTCCTCATTCATCCATCTTTAATTACTGCTCTTCCTTCCACCGTGCTTTAAAGAGCACACGACCACAACTCCTGCACCCAGCTTTTACCTCTTATTCTGTCTATTCAGCAGCAGAAAACACTTCAGCATGCTGCTCCAGTGCTGTGGAGCTATGCAGGCTTAGACCTCTCTTTGTTCCTTGGTTTCTGGTTTGAAGAACGGCTGCGAACTCAAAAAAAAGAGAGAAAAAAAAACTCCGCATTTTTTCCTTCCACACAGCTTCCCGTCAGAGCTCCTCTCACCACTGAGCAGGGGGGAGAAACAGAGCAGCTCGAAAAGCAGCAAGTCTGGGGTAAAAGTTAAGGAATAAAGTCCAAACTCACCAAGTACGAGCCCTGTTCTGCATCAGGAAGTGACCCAAACTCGGCACCCTCTGTCATCTGGCAATTATTCTTCCTTCCGAACAGAAAATCCCTACATTCCTCATTCACTCGCTCCCCTTCATCTCCACGCAAGACTCCCTGACTTTAAGGACTATTTTTCTTTTCTTTTTTTTGGAACGAAACGGACAGCTTGTTCAGAAAGAGAAGGGGAAAAAAATCACGAGTGGAGAAGTTTCCCTCGTCAAAGACTTCAAAGAGGATGGTTAAGAGGGGAAGATCGTTTCAGACAGGAAATATTTGTGGAGTTATTCAGGAAAATTGCCCCTCTGCAATTAACCCGCAGTTAGATAAACAGGGCATCTTCGTGTTGATGTTACAGTCCCCTCTGGAAGAAGACGAGCAGCTCAGAGGAGAAGCCTTAAAGCTCTCCACACCTGGCATTCTTCTACAACCCTCTCATTTTAACGGGAGAGACAAAGACTGGGTGTCATCATGGTATTAACAGCAAGAAAGCAGTGGCAGGGCAAACCCAAAAAACGTGGCACCAGATGAGTTCAGTGTGGAAGAACTTGACTGGCTTGCACAGAGCCCTGACAACAACCCCATCCAACACCTTTGGGATGAACTGGAACGGAGATTGCGAGCCAGGCCTTCTGGTCTAACATCAGTGCTTGTCTTCATAAATGCTCTCCAGAATTAATGGGTACAAATTCCCACAGAAACTCCAAAATCTTGTGGAAAGCCTTCCAAGAAGAGTGGAAGCTGTTATAGCTGCAAAGGGGGACCAACTCCATATTAAAGTCTATGTATTTGAATACAATGTCATTAAACTCACTGTTGGTCAGGCATCCCAATACTTTTGTCCATATAGTATAGCATAGTGTATTTAGTACAGAATCAGAACCAGAAAACTTTATTAGTCCCGGAAGAAACTGCTTTTGATACAAGATAAAGACAAGATCAATACGAAATATAGTGTAAGTCAAAATTAAACTCTCCAGAAATACTCTAAAAATGCTTAGTACTATGCTATGTACACGAAATGCTGTGGCCAGTAAAAGAGGTAAGCAGTTTCTGAGCATTTCTGGGGAGTTTTAGTTTGACTTTTATTTTGACATACTATATTTTATACTGTTCTTGTCTTCGTGTCTCTGTGTGTCTGTGCAATCATAATATAAGCAGTTTCCTCTGGGATCAATAAAGTTTTCTGATTCTGATTCTGATGAATCAGAAAATGCATCCAGTTCATTAGTGGCCTGCAACCAAAATCATATATAATATCCCTCCTCAAGGTAGTCTTTTCAAAGTGCATTGAACAAGGGCTTTCATGAAAATTCAAACCTACACAATACACCTCAACTGTAGTCAATCTGCAGTCCTGGAGTTAAAAGGCCGAAGCAGGTCTATGCCACATTACACAGGTCTATGAAAAACATTTTTGGTGGCATAAACCTCCATTACTTGTTAGCCACATGGGCCTTGTAGCTATAAATGAGGTGTCTGTGTTAGGTTTGCAATGTAGCCCAATTTATAAAACCTCTTTATTTCAAACAGGGATGGCCTTGAGAATAAGCCTTAAAAAGTGTAAAAAGAAATGAAAAGGTCTCTTACAAAAAATTAGACCGGCACATCCCTCAGATAAGGATTTCCATGACACACCAAGATACAACATCTTCCATTTCTTGATGCCTGCATGAAATCAGGAAATGTACAGAATCACAGCCACCTACAAGCTGTGGACCGAGCACCACGCAGGCGAGGAGGAAGAGTCATGTCAGGGCAGGAGAGCAACAGGAGCGGGGAGAAGATGAAAGTGTCTGATGGTATAGAACATCTGTCATTAATCTGTGTCATGCTTAGAGTGTCCAAGACACAGTGTGGCCTTGCAGCTGTGCGCAATTTATTTGTTTTGCTTTCTGAGGCAGTGTGGCACCCTGGTGTCCTGGAAATTGACCCTCCAGAGGGTCATCTTGAATGACAGATCATTGGTGACCCCTTTCTCCTGACTGTCTCACCAAACAGTTCCCATTAGCCTGTTGTGACACCAAAATAATAGAAAAAAGTTTTATTGTTTTTCCCAAGGTTTTCCACTACACATATTAAAAAAAGAGCAAAGGAAGCAATGGAAGCAGAAAAAACACAACCAGTGTAGTTAAAGAGTACAGTCTTTGCGTTGATGACAAGCAGACTAGACTGAAACTGTGAAACATGCAATAACTGTTGTCATCTCATCATTATCCCTCATAATAAAGCTTTTTAAAAACAAAAGCTCAAATGACTGAACCTGACAGAAAAAGGAGCCACTGTTGATTACTAATAAACTGCTTCTTATTTGTTTATATATCTTGCATACTGACCAAAAAGTTATAATCACTCCCGTTATAACTTTGTGAGAACACAGTGTGAAAGCTGTTGCGATATTCCAGTGTAGATATTTCATCTAATTTATGAAAACTAGAATGGATGAAGATAATATTTCATTCAACACATTTTTTTTTTACAAATTTTTACAAAAGTGTAATATGTAAATATGATATTTGAACAGTAACAGAGCTGATCATCTCTAAATGGTTCTACATATCTTAAGAACATAACGTTTTTAATGTTTTGGTGGAACACAAATATTTTCAAAGAATTCCAGCACTGAAGGGGTTAATGTGCCCCATCTTAGGATGAAGAGAACTCCCTCTTGGACGAGTGATATTTCATTTCAGTCTGCCAATAAGGGCTTATCCCCTTAGAGGAGCAGCATCACTAACAGAAGTTATGGTAAGTTCAACCCAAAATCTGGTCATTCTTTTGGTAAAACAATTCAATGTTTTCCTTTTAACCCCTTGAATTTCCTGGCTTTTTAAATTCTAAGGCTTATTGTTCTGGAAAGCAATGCAAACTGCTTAAATCATATGAGTGAAGAATGGAAGCCTGGTCTCATGGGTCCTGGCCATGTGAGGAGTTAGCAATACTCACTTCTTATTATTAAACTGACGTATTTTTGCATTATAGACATGAATGGAACTTTGCATGAACCGGCGAACACTTTGTGTGAAGTTGCCTTTATGATTACGGTTAATTGCCATCCTAATGAAATTTTTATTCTCTTTGAGTAACTTTACACTGTGCGAAAGTCTTGGGCACCCATGAAAATTGTTTAATACTGCCAAAAATGTTTTCACATAACAATAGAATGTATGAAAATAAACAAAAAGCAAAATGTTTTTTTTAGTTATTGATATGTTGGTTGGAGGAACATAGAGGAACACAGGTTTTATTCCTGATTTCTCAATGCTGTTTGGCCGTTGCATGGATATATTAAATTCCATCTGCCACACTTGATTTAATTTAATGAGGAACTGATCAGAGGAATTAGGTACTGGATGGTAATTGTATATAACGGGATTCCTTAAGGAGAAATTCTGAAATGGTTCAGTTAAAGAGACACAAAATCATGACATTATGGTTTATTTGTATTGCATGAGTTTGTATTTATTATGTTTGTGTTTCTGAACAAATAAGACCTGGGGCATTTTTACAGTACTGTGCAAATATATACACTCTATAACTGGAAGTTTCTCTCTTTGGACAGTTTTCTTTCAGATGTTATGATGAAGAAAAGCGAAAGGGCCTCATGCCAGCTACAAATGAAATCACAGCACTCTTCAAACAAGAAACCTGCGATGTTTAAAGATAAAGATTGAAATATAAGCACTGACTGTGCCAAGATGACAAATTCCATCTTAGTCAATGAACTGGAGCTGACTGTGGCCACCGGAGGTACAGAGGGATCCTGCTATCGCTGTACTTTACCTTTCGGTGTGGTGCTCCTGGTGATTGGCATTGCGGTTACTGCTGTGGCCTACAGCTTCAATTCCCACGCCTCCACCATCTCCATCCTGGGGCTGGTGCTGCTCTCCAGCAGTCTCCTACTGCTCAGCCTCACAGCAGTGTGCTGGAAACTCCGACAGGGCAAAGAAATAGAAATGCGCTCGACAAGTCAGACCACGCTGACGGAGACCCTCAGAGACAGCTGCAACTGAAATAGATGAAATAGATATTTATAGTTTAAAACACACGTATTAATAGAATTAGACTTTGGGTAGCACCCCCATATTGGTAGTCCCATTCACATTAACAACAGATGTTCAGATGTTTGACTCTGGAGAGTCTCAGTTAATTACAAACAGTGTTAGGGTTTAGGATTACGTTTAAGTTTAGATTTATTAAAATCTTTTATATTCAGATTAATTCTAATAACTGATAGATATATAGATATATAGTTAGTAATATTTCATTTAAATTACAAGGTCTGCAAAGCATCCACAGTGGTCTCAAAATAAAGTGTTTCCTCAGTAGTTTTTTGGGCTATAATGACCAGATTTTTAAAGAACAGAGACAGAAAAAAACAGAAATGTTTACCAGTGAGGTGTAGTAACCCTGTGGGATGTCCTGATCCTCTGTGTTCTAAGTTAGAGAGCAAACAAGTAGCATATTAGTAGGGCAGTGGTGTTTCTTGATTGCCTGGAACTAAGCCAGAACACACATCTGTAGGAACAAATGCACAGATGGCGAGTTCTACATTTTGATGAAAGTGCCTGATTCACAGGTGACACACATTTTCGGCACATGAATGTTAGACTGTCACCTCATTAGAAGGTTTCATATCAAATGCTGACTTTCACTTGAGTTGTATGCGCTGTTGTTTTTAATTCAGGACTCGAAAATTAGTTGTTATAATGTATAATGTACTGACATTTTTTCCATTGGGTGTAATAAAAATTATAATGACAATATAATTGCAATGTACTAATAACTAAGTATTTTTGTACTTTTTTAACATTTTCATCCGTTTTAAAATCCGACTAAGGTCAAAACTTTGATTTATGTTGTAAGTTTTTAAATGAGGTAGAAACAATGGGATAAAATTTACCAAAAAGTTTCAAAATTAGCTTTCAATATAGAATATAAACACAGAATATAAAACTAGGTGGATGAATCTCTTAAAAAATATTATTTTGTAAATTTATTTCAGTGGGAGCTAATATTTCTGTAACTATTTTTTACTGAAAACTGTTTGGACTGTATCAATCAGACAGATGCCATACGTGACATCTGTCTTATTGATACACTGGCCCACTTTTTTGACATCTCTGTATAGCCTTGAACATTTAATCCGGCGCCTTGCAATCACAGTGTGCGTCAAATCTATGAAACTTTGGGCAAGTGTGTGTGTGCTGCCCTGCACTTCAAATTAAGCTGTAATGGACTAAAATGGACTAAAATGGACTAAAATGGACAAATCCAGATTAAAGAAATAACTTTGCTGTTTTGGACTTTGCATGTCCACTAAATGTCCACTAACTTCTTCGAATAATTTCACTTGGTAAGTCTCATTAATGACTTTAACACCAGCCGGGTTTTCCAATTGTAAATTATAAATGCAGTGCAAATAGAAAATATATAGGAAAAGGTGAATTTTCAGGGGTTTCAGCAAACACCCTGCTTTTGCATATATTTTTAATCACTTCGACAATATAATCTCTAAACACACTGCTTGTCAAATCAAACATGAATTACCCTAAATTATAGCTGTGTAGAATTTATGAGTCCTGAAAATTTCATTATTCACAATGAATGAAATATTCATATTTTTTAATTGATTAAGCTTTTCCCCAAAATGTCCAAAAATGCAGCACGAATTCCTTTCAGCTTTTCATGTTACGTCACTGCCCATTACTAATGACATAACTAGTCAGTCACTTATTGCACACTAATCACCCAAATCCCAGAGAGACGTGTTCTTGGAAAAATGACAAGAACGAGACGGGGTGAAGGTTCTGTTTCATCCATCTTTACCTCTGCACCATAATTTGACAAAATTCATTCTGCAATTTGCAGTTGGCAAAATTAAAATGGTAGCTTAAGTTATTAAACTGAGCAGCTTTTAATCATTGGCTACAGGAATTCAAGGTTGGAGGAGTAGCGGGAGGGATTAAAGTCTTTGAACTGCAAAGCTACATATCCACTCTGATCTGCGGCAAGGGCCCTGCTGTTGCTCTCTGGGACATCGCACTGATTGCTGCGCAGCGGCAAAGGAGCTAGGCAGGAGTCCATGGTGCCCACGTTTCTCTCGGAGTGCGGCGTGAGGGATGAAGCTTCACCATGGGTCTTATGGAGTTTTACCTGGAGATTGATCCAGTCACCCTGAACCTCATCATCCTCATCGCCAGCTACGTCATCCTTCTCCTGGTCTTCCTCATCTCCTGCATCCTCTACGACTGCCGTGGCAAGGACCCCTCCAAGGAGTATGTTTCAGAGCCTCCAGCACCACAGCAGCAGTCTCCTATCCGGCTTGTGGTGATGCAGAATTCTCCAGCATCATCCCGCTACAACGACCAGAACAACACAGCGGCCACCAACTATGTGCCACCCACCCCAGACCTGCGAGAGAAGAGAAGCACGCTGGTCTAAATGGCCAGCATATCTAACGGATAGGGCAAACTGCTGCTGATATTTTCATGCTTTCTGTTTTTTTTTGTTCTTCTTTTTACTTTCTGCCTTGGGCAATATTAACCTAGAACCACCATTTGGACCAAACTGGAAAGGTAAGTCAGTGTCAAGCCCTTGAATTAAACATTCATGCAAATGACCTGTGATGTATTCAGAGTTCGAAAGCAGATCTACATAATGCAGAAAGCATATTTAAACATATTTTGAACTTAAACCCATTTATGCTCAATAAATTACTGTGGGTGCCAGGGAAGTATTTTGTTCTGGCCTACTGTGAAAATTCTCTTTCGCATATTTGTTTTTGCTGCCCTAACTGTGACCTTTTTCAGAGATAACGTTAGAAAAATGTATTTTGCAAAATGTATGACATGGGGTTATGCGAATTTGCAGCTTTTGTTTGCCATTATCGTGGAAGAGAGCATTTAGAGGCAGGGGGATTATCTCCAACTGCATCATGCCTACATCACTGTTGCATCAGCTCCCAGTTCTGGGCTCATTAACCACACATAACCAGTGTCCTTTTTAGCCTTTTTACGATTATGTAAACATAAAATTGCTTCTTTCTCCCACATAAGGTCACATGTTGGGATTAAAAGTCAAGTACTGGCAAATATAACCAGTCATTAAAAGACTCAGGACGTTTATTGCAGCAGGTTCCTCTTCAGTTTACCCACATTTTCCTTGCAGCTTATAAATACTGTTTCTAAATGATATTTCTGATTTGAGATATGGCCCATAACCCTTACATCAAGCTGTGAACCTGAATGCTAGTATTATTTTTTTTTTTAAATAACTAAATAAATTGTTTTACTTTTGAAATGATACAGAGCTGTGATGCTTTAAACCAGGGGGGTCCACAAAGGGCTGGCTTTAATTTAAACAAAGCAGAATCACACATGATTCCACTTCTTCATTCAGTTGGTCCCAGTCTTCAAAGAGCATGTGTGCTTCTACTTTGCTGGAATGAAAACCTGCAGTCACACTGGCCCTCTGCAGATAAGACTGGACAACCTTGCTTTAATTCTCTAAGGAGTAAGATCACAAACATGTGATTAGAACTTTGAAAGAGAGATCAGTGTGATGATGCAACAATTATCCTCAGGGACTTTTTGACCAGAAAACACACCTTCTAAACTAAACATTTATCCAGCTAACAATGAAACTCTAGTACATTAGTATGGAACTCTAGAATGACAGGGGAAAAACTCTGCAGCGCCTGGGTCTGCAGGGCCTCCTCAAACAACTTCTCCTTCAGAAATAATATGCAGTAAAACAGGTCCTTTCCTTGCCTTCTTCTCTGGTGCACCTTCAGTGAATGGTTGAATGAACAAATGAATGAACGATCAATGCCATCATTATTTTCAATATCGTAGAGTGGGATATGCTTCAGTCTATGGAATGCAGAGCATGGCAACAAAACCGATTATGCAGACTAAAGCATTTCCAGTAGTCAAATCTGATTCAATAATATCTCCCACCTAATGTCCATTTACGTCTCTCTGGTCTCGTGCCTGCTAGCTTGACAAGATTTTGAAATAGTAAATCTACTATGAAAAGTCACATGTTGTAGCTTAAGTTATCATTCAGTAACTGGCTTACACATTTTGTGGTTGTAGCAGTGCAATAAATCAGATACATTTAGAACAAATAGAAAAAGTACAAATTCATAGCTATTTGTTTGTTTTTAGAGCAGTTGAAATGCAAAAATAAGAATCAAAATCAACATCATGTTTATTCACCATATACATGACAATAAGTTTGTGTAGTACACATTTGTATTAATTTGTACTATATGCATTAACTAAATTGTAATTTCTATGGTGAATCAATGTGAGATAAAAGTAAATAAAAGTAAATAATGTAAACTTCTGGTGCTTCAACAGTAAAATCAATGAGCTGATACAGACACAATCAGATGACGATTCCATTAACGTTCCTCGAACCTGATCAAGGGAAATTGGAGGAGAAGAAAGGACAGGTGTGAGGTCACAAGGAGACGGCGTCATGGCAATCAAAACTGATTAATGGTTGAAGGATGACCAAATTCTACCTCTCAAGGTTCTTTGATAAGAACTATTTAACGTTCAATTATTTACCCCATATTGCAGCTCTCACAACTTGGGTTCCTCCACAGTTTACTTCCTTATGTGTTTATTGCTTTAATTTAGTTTGCATTTACTTGAATTTACTTTTCATGTTATTTTAGCAATAGCAAATAGAAGTGGAGATCCAAACATATGCGTAAGTGAAAATATCAAAGTATGAAAAAAATACATTAAAGTGAAAAGTTTTACATTAAAGTAATAATGGCATGATCTGATCATACTCCACAGCTCTCAAAGTAGAAGACTTATTTGAAGCCTTTTCAGCAAACTCATGTAAACAAATGTAAAATTCAGTACATACATAGTGCCATATTGTTCTTAACTATCACATTACACTGTATGATCCCTCACACTGCCTCTGACCACCAGCAACACATTGCACTTCTGTTCCTTGTCTTCCTCTGTGGGGGCCACGACTGGGGTGTTGTGACCGTAGTGTGTTTCTTTTGCCTAGAAAAGATACTAGCAGAAGATACTAGGTGTGAGCATTGCAGTTTTACAAGCAGAACTTCTTTTAATTAAAAATGAACAAAATGAACTCAACTGTAGACCAACGGAAAAACTAAGAAAAAGAGAGAAACCTCAAGATTTATAAGATTTCTAATGAGTACTTTAAAAGGTCTATATGAAAATATAGGGAGGAAAAGTGTGTGTGTGTTATTCTCTTGTAATGTAAACGGTTGAGCACTCAATCATTCTCATGACTACTTGAGTAAGTATTCATTTTCAATCATGCTTCAGTAAAGTACATATCATCCCAGTACTCAAGTATAATAATGGCATACAATTCAATTAAGTGCTTTCCACCCCTGGAAGAAGCTAAAGTTAGACATTTAGGACCTTCACACTGAAAGCTCTGCTTATAGTGGCTAAGATCAGCAATAACAACCTTAGTTACGTAACTCTGGCACAGGGTTTCAAATCCTGCCACCCTGGATGTGACAAACTGTACTTTCTAACACAATCTCAAATACTCATCTTTTCTCTTTTTCAGGGCACCATCCTATAACCCAGGTTGCACAGTAAGAATGGGTACCCATCAGAGGAATGGAAGCAGCGTAGCTTCTGGACTCATGGATTGAGAACGCCTCCTGGCTTTTGTGGGACTGTGATTTCCCAGCAAAAGCCTAAAGAGTGCAAGAAACTGACTAATCTAAATTTGCCAATAAATCTAAAGCTTTTGATACATATCAAGATATTGTTTAATGCACATTTCTGTACTGTCCATGGGTTTAAAGATTATTACTGTCCATGGGTTTAAAGATTATTACTGTCCATGGGTTTAAAGATTATTACTGTCCATGGGTTTAAAGATTATTACTGTCCATGGGTTTAAAGAAATTTCAACACAAACAGTGTTGCAAATTGCTGTTTACAGGGTGCTCTTTTGTTTTACTGAAGTGGGCTTTGAACAGCTCAGAGCATTGTCACAATGAATCCGAGGAATCTCACACTCCATCAGCATCATCACAAGTCTAACGAAAAGGGTGCGTGTGTGAGATGTTCTTAAACAGAGCCCAATGGCCCAAAAGCATGACTGTGTTACAGAGTATTCAGAGTGATTCAGAGTGTTCTCTCTTTAATCTCTTATGTGCAGTGATGTTGGGAAACCGACTTGAGCACTTCTTGATGCCTCCTGTTTATTGCGTTTTGCAAATTAGACTCATTATCAACCTCCATTTGGAAAACTACCATAAGAACTACCTGCTCAAAGACTGGGAAAATAAATTATGGTGAATAATATATGATATTATATGTACATAATTAGATAGATTAGAAGTATGTAAAATAATAGTTAAATAATCAAATTTATGCAATGAATAAATGTAAGATGAACTTGAAAAGGACAAATAAAATCTCTTCTCGGGATTTTTTGTCTGTCTTTCTTTATATACATGTGAAGGACATACATGTGCTGCAAGTGCTAATGTTATTACAATTACATTAGTTAACTACTAATAATTACATTATTTTAAATACTTGTTATATCTACTTCCTTTCGTAGGTAACCAAAAATGTCACTTCCGTTCAAAAACACACACCAATATGTCTTTTAAACCTTTACACATTCAAAGCAACAATTTGGTGACAGCTGTGACTGGGGAGATTAAATGACTTGATTCAGCAAGGTGTATCATTATAACATAACATTAATACAAATAGTGCCAGAAGTATGTAAACTTTAGGCAGTATTGTAGCCATACAATACATTTTGTTCATATGGAACATTTTCAAACTAAATTCAAAGCATATTTTTCTTTTCAGTGCAGTTTCAATCGGACTTTCATTGGAATTATTGTGAGAACAGCAGCAGGTAGTGTTAATGCTGGGAATTCATTTCAATGCACGATCAGGAAAGGGCAGACTAAGGTAATAGGCAAGCACATATAAACATAAAATAAGGGATCAGGTTCAGTAAAGCCTGTCATCCTTGAAAGACAATATGCAGACTATAATGAGTCCATGAGTGAGGAAAAAGGGCAGGTGATGATTTCTTCTTCCTTCTCCTAACACAGTTCATATACACACTAAACTGTCCTGCCTTTAACAAACCACTTACACCCCAACTGCCACTGTAAATACCACCTATTGTATACTGCACATTCTCCGTCCTGCTGCTGTTATTAGTTGCACAATTATTATTTATTGCTTTCCAATATTTTGCAGGACTACACTTTTAATAGCTCCTATAATACAGTATCTGTCATCATACTGTGTTCATTCAAACACTGACTTGGCTAAATTTTGTCCTGTTGTTTTGTTGCTCTTGTGTTTTTTTTTTTTTTGCACTCTGTCTCTTGCTCCCTTTGGTCTCTGTGTATTTTGTCCTGTCTTGTGTTGTTTATGTTTTCATTTGTGTGTTGCTCCACATCCTGGAAGAACGTTGTTTCATTTCACTGTGTACTGTGTATGTGGCTGAAATGACAATAAACCTACTTGACTTGACTTGATAATGATCTAGAGATGGCAGGGCGGAGCCAGAGGCGGTATGGACCAATCAGGAGAGGAGGATCCAGTGTGGAATGTATTTGTCCAGAAATGAAATGCTGTTCATCAGTTTATTTCCAGGTGCAACCAGGAGAGCATAAATAAACACCCAGTCAGATGGTTTTGTACACGAGAAGATTTGTTATATTTTTCTTATTCTGTTTACAGACACTCCTTTCCATCTTTATCCATATGACTAAGACCAATAACTAGTTCAATTGAAGCGATGGTGCTACAGTGGAAATGACTCAGTCAGGGGTGTGCAGGCGCATTGGAGAAGCGTGACAGACTTGGAGAGATGATGAGGGGCACATGGAGTGAGGGTGTGTGAGAGTGTAAGTGAGTGAGAGCAGGACTGAGGCTTTGCCGTTGCTGCTCTCTCTCTCTGTGGCTCAGCAGTCAGGCTGGGAGCGGCCTTGGATTAACAGCAGATCCCAATCTGCTCCCTCTGCATTTACAAATGGCTTTATATAACCCCAAGTCTATTTGATAAATGCCACAGAAATCCCTGCAGGAAGTCATCTGCGCTTGTGTGTGGGGTAAGAGGTCGCTCAGGCCACACCCAGAGGAAGACTGCGCAGATAAACACGCATGATGGCCACACCACACACGTCACTGCAGCTCAGAGAGAACTCCACACTGCGGCCGCCAGCATGAACCGAGATTTAGAGGAAAAGAGTGACGGGGGGAGGGAGCAGAAGATGAAAGGGGAGAAAGAACGCAAATGAGGATATTTCTGAATTTAGGCTATTCCCCACTGTATGGACAGACTGTGAAGAGCAGGGTGGGGTGTGGGATGTTCACCAAAAGAGAACACTGGCCCAAAACCACTGCTGAGTAATTTAGTGAGAGGAAATTGTGAAGAAAGTATGAGGAGCTGAATACTTACCAGTTTTTAACCACCGCTTACCATATTTAACCAGTCTTAGGTTCTAATGTAATGTATAGCTATATCTTGTCAATGTCCAAAAAAAAAAAGAAAAGTGATTATCACTTTATAAGTGAAGACCAAAACATTCTTTATTCCTAATTTAAATCAATGTAAAGAGTTTTTGAGTGTTTCTGTTGGTACATTTGTCATAAACATTTCACTCAAGGGAAAAGGGCAAAAATAAAAATAGAAAAAAGATTTTTTTTTTTTTTTATTTCCTGTGCACAATGATGATATGCTGCTGGAATTCGTTAAGTAAACAAAATCTTTATTGTGAAAAATATTTTCCAAATCAGTGGTATGGTCTGCTGTGTAAGTATAAATATTGTTATCCTGTGTGTCTACTAATAATGTTTCTATAGTTACAGTATCTTTGTGACACCTCTAATGTAAATGTGAAGCGATCTGTTCTCCCAGTTAGCAGTTGCTTTTTTTCAGTTTTTGTTTTGAGTAAAGACCATTCATTTCTAAATCAAGGACACTGGAGATACTGATGCTTGTGGCTAGCAGGGATGATGATGGTGATGACAAGGATGATGACGACGATGATGATGATGATGATGAAGATGATGATGATGACGACGATGATGGAGTGGATCAAAAAAGGGAAGGAGGGAGGGCTGTTATGTAGAAGCTGATAATGAACCAGTGACAACACTGGTGAACATGACGTTTTAATTTTGTAGGAAGTTCAATTCTGTAGGAAGGATGCTCTCTAGTGGTATGTTAAAGGCATGAGCTCCAGTGCAAGGGTTCTTTCATGTGCTATATTTCTCGTGCGACATGTGCAACATCTCATTTCTACTGCATTATTTCTGTGTGCATGTGCAATTTTATGAGGCAATAATATTACTGTGTTTCGTTCAATGTCTGCTGCTCCTATGCATCAGAAGAT
>JBBPCZ010000115.1:37664547-37683300 GCA_037974445.1 Brycinus macrolepidotus | reverse complement strand
TATATATTATTTTTTGGTTTTGCTGCTTTTACTTTCTTCTTTTGTTCTGTCCACCTAGCTGCTGTAACAATGTAAATTTCCCACCCGCAGGACTAATCTTATCCTTATCTTATTTTATCTTATCCAGTAACATTCAGGAACAGTGTTGTTGTGCAGATACTGTCATAAGTCAGTTTACTTCAGCACCTACTATACGCCCAGTGAGACACATTTAACACTCCAATGAAAGATCTAGGTTATAAAAACTATGAAAATGTCTTTCATAACTCTGATCTACAAATAAGCATTTGGAATATGTATTCTTCGGTTTGGATTGATATATTCCAAATTTATTGTGCATGCCATTAACAGAAGATCCTTAGACTGTGTGTGAAACGAAAGGCTAAAAATAAGTCCCAAACTAAATCATATCAAATAGTCACACAGAACATTTACAAATGATACATTCTGTTATGGAGTTCTTATCTGTGTATGAAATCTTTGGAAAACATTTCACAGTCCACCAGATAAGATCAAGGCTCTTGATTGCTGTATGATTTTTCTCATTAAATTCCTGCAATATGACACAGATACGACCAGAAATCATTTTAAACATTTTATTTTAGTCATGAGCAAAGAAACAAGGACAAGAAAAAAACAGACATCAAAATGTAATTTAAAAAAGCCAATAAATAATCAGAAGTTTCTACCAAACTTAAACATGCGGTAAGAAAAAGCGTTTGCCTTCTATCACACCTTCACAATCAACGCTCACCACTTTCACCAGTTATGACAAACACAATATTACCATCTCTCAGAGGAATCAAAACAGCAAGAAACAGGGCAGACTGGGCTGCAGCTACCAACAGCACTGACAGAAAGGAAGAAATAGAAACGGATTCACGCTTCATCTGATACACAGTTTCAGAGGGTGTGACTGGGTGACACAGCGATGTTCAATAAAGAAATCACCTGAATGCTTTAAATTCATGTTTTGGATTATGAATCAATAATGCCCATGCAGGAATCCAGCAAGCAAGAGCGTTGCACTTTTTTCTCCATGTAGTCAAACACCTTTTAAAACTTTCTCAGAAATTCATAGGAAAATACTGTACAAAAACAAGAACGGCTTTGTAAAAACATCTACTTTAATATAACAATATATTATACTATATTATATTATATATATATATGTCTTTTGGTCTGGAATAAAGAATCATAGGCTTATTCACAGAGACAGAAAATACACCCTACACATACATTCATCTCACATCGGTTCAAAAAAGGCAAACACAGTTTTTTTGATCAAGTTTGTCAAAAAATATGGCCATTCTCTGGGAAATGGCCAGTGCTAAAAAATGACTCGATCATTATTTAACAAACAGAAACATCAGAACTGATAACACTGCAACGCCACGTGTCCTGTACATGTTCAACACAGAATCCAATTAAATTATTGCCGCAGGTTTGGCGCAGTAATCCGGCTTGACGCTGCAATGGGTGTGTGTGTGTGTGTGGTTGATTAAATATCTTTTTGGAGGAACAAAGCTCGGCACACTAATTATGCTATTATGGGGTAATGTGAATATCAGCCAGTGAGCAATTACTGGACAAATCATTCTAATTAAAGATCAAAATAAAACATCATGTTGACACGTTTGAAAAACATCGTGTCTTCAGATGCGTGACAGCTAGAAATCATCAAATTAAAGGATTTATAATAACACTGACATAAAAAAATTCCTGAAGTCAGCATTTGTTAATAAAACTAGACTGGAAAGTGACCAGACTGACTGGTGCATTTTTCAATAACGGCCAGAATTATACACTTTTGTAAAAAAAAAAAAAAAAAAAGGTTTTGTTGTTATTTTATTTGTTTAACTTTTTTTTGTCACTGTGGAAACAAAATCTTATCATTCCTTTTGAAGAGGTTTTTTTTTTTTTTTTTTTTTTTACATCATTTGAAAATTGCAGATGCTGTTTGTGCTGTATCAAAATGTTATGAAAAATAGACCAATAGAAACGGTCCAAAAGGTTTTTCCTTCTCCTGTAAAGTGACTTTTTGGACAGGTTTTTGCTCCGACAGCGACGATTTATTAGGCTTGCTACATTCTATTCTCCCTGTGAGAATAACAGGCCTTTTTAAAGACACTTAAAACACTTAAGTCTGGGGCCTAAACACTGTAGCTGAGCTCACTGGACTTATGGCTGGCGGTTTTTTGGACATATCATGGTTGCAAATTTTACTTTCATCATAAAACCTGTAACAATGTAGCTTTTAAGACAGACGATACAAGGCATTTTATTTTATACAAAGGTAGAATGAAATGCTACAACACGCCTAAAGTCATATGTACAATAAGAATGAAACTTTCCTGGTGGCATCCAACAACTATGATAGACTGTGTGAAAAAATAAAAAGAAAACGGACAAAAAATAAAGGGTTTATATACATGACTATACACTAAGTGTACTCTGCCTTCTAAAGTGCCAGGGATGGACTGAGGAGAAGGTTGGCTTGAGCAGACACTGAATGGACTTGATCCCATTCCATTGTCCTTCAAACTGCACAAGGCTGATGGCCTCCAGGGGTCACGGCCTCACAGGGGGCCGTGCTGAGCTTCATACTTTGATAGAATATTTTTGCAGCGCCCCAGCTCTTTCCGCAGCTCAGCCACTTCCTGCCGGAGAGCAAAGTTCTCCTTCTCCAGGAAGCCGGCCCTGATGGCAATCTGGTTCTCCTTCAGGCGCCGGGCGTCTCGCGACCTCTTGGCAGCCATGTTGTTCTTTCTGCGCCGTGCCCAGTACTTTTCATCCTGCTCAAAATATGCAGAATAATAAGAAAAGGAGGGAAGGGTCAAATACGCCCATTTATATTCTGCTAGGATTTCCTTATCATGTCTTATAGATAAGAAGATACTGGCCTTACTGGAGTATTTAAAGGTAGACTGATAATAAGACAACGACTGGTACATATTCAAGTGTAGAAAGAGGAGCGTGGAAGGATAACCTCAACACCTTGTCTGAACAGCAAACGAGTGACAATGGCAAAAGCAAAACATCCTCATTATAATCAACAAAGCTGCTCACACCAGACATGAGCATTTAAAAACAATACAGTTTAATGCGTAGGTACTAAGGCTTGGCTCACAGTTTGTTTACATTTTGACTTGAGCAGAGACTTGATGTTTCCAGTGTAGGCACCCTGAAGGCTCTGTGAGAATTTGAGGGCTCGCTTGCTGTTAGGACAGTCTAAGTTGCAGTTATCAGCAAAGACAGCAAAAACATAGTGTAATTTGACGTAAATTCTTACTTATAGTTCTTCGAAAAAGGCACAGATTTGGACTATAATATGGATTCTACCTTTTTGTTTGTAAGTAGAAAAGGGGACATTTCATTATAACTGGGATTTAATGAAAAGTTATTCCTCTGCATACAGTCTCGCCTTGTTTCGTCACTTCTTGGCATCAAAACGAATGGAAAAAAGTACTAAGCTGCCGACACAGAATTTGAATCAAATGTAAATGTAATACAGATGTAACTCACTATGTAATTTCATTTGAATAGCACAGCAAAACAAAAGTAAATTTTGTGAAAAGTGATGGTGCCCTCCTCGGATTTAAGCACCCAGCTCTACAGAGCAAATAGACCCTCAGTGGTTTCAAGCTTAATTTGCTTTATTCACATTAGTGAATTGTGGAAGCATTTTTGTATTTGTATACGACAAAATTAAAGCTTTGGAGATAATGATAAATTCCACCACTACTTTTTAATAATTTTTAAAATGAAAGTATAAAGAATTATGTTTAATACATGGTTTCTGCCACAGTCTGAAAATTCATCTCCTCAGGCAATACATTGACTAAAAACACATCTGACATATTCAGACCTACTGTATTACTGTTTTGTTGTTGTTTATCTCGAGAGCGTTAAAAATATACTTGTATGTGATCAGCAAATGCTGTTTTATATTATAGATTCTCCTGGTACCTCTGCGTATTTTGTATCATGCTATTTACAAGTCACTTTAGTTGAATAAGTAAATAATATATTTGCAAAATAAATAATAAATAAGATGAAGCAAACAAATAATTAACTGACGCCCAAAGTGGTCATCTCCAAAATAAACAATATTGAGCTACTGTCAAAGGGCTCTTTTAGTTTAGGTTTTTAATGAGACACTGGGTATTACAGAATTATCCATCTGTGTGGCGACAGGTTTTCTCATGAAGGCATGGCTGTGAAATCAGCTTTGAGCAATTTATTACTCGCCAAATCCTTGCATGGATCCACTTTTATTTGAACAAATTAAAAAGGCAAATCCTTTAATCCCAACCACAGCAAAACTAGTGAGATACCAGGAACACATGGGATCACATGGGCCTGGCCATCCAAGGATGAATGAATGGACGACTGGGCTTAAGCCTCTTAGCCACAACCTGCAGCATCTCTGGCCAGTGGCAAAAGATGCAAATGGTCAGAAACAAGCGCCACAGAAAGTGTCTTTGGTAACAGGACAAAAAGCCCTCTCTATCATACACCCACACAGCCCAACACACACGTACACACCAAGTTACCTTCAGGTCTTCAGGGATGAAGACTTTGCGCGCCTTCTTGATCATGGGTTGAGGTTTAAGCTCTTCTTCTGAGAACTTGTGCTTGCGAGGGTCAAAGGCCTCCTGCCCAGGAACGCTGGACAAGGCCAGGTCTGTTGGGTCAGGCTCGTAGCCCACGGGCACTTGGATGGACTCTGGGTCAACTGGACTTGGAGTGTTGCGTGCTGGAGGCATCACTGTATAGAAAATAAGTACATATGTGTTCATCAGGAGGAGTCTAGGATTAAACCAGTTGAATGTAAAATGTCTTTACAATTAAACAGACACCAGGTTTAGGATGTAGTATCCAAAATAATCCACTAAGTGGCGCCCAAGCTATTGATGCCAACACAACTGCCACTTCCAGCAGGAGCCAAATGGGCTTCTCAGTAAAGCACAAAAAAGTGAAGGGCTGCTTCCCAAACCACATACTGCAATACTATACATATACTATACAAATGAATACATTTTTAATAGTGGTATATTATTAGACTAGTAGTTTGTGGATCTTGACACAGTCAATGTATGTTTAGTAATATCTAAATGCAAATCCTAAGATTCAAAAAACCTTTTCTTATTTAACATCATTATTATAGAAACAATATTATGTGCTGGTCATGTGAAGCTAATTTTTCACTTTACATTTTGGTTTCTGAAAAATGCTTGTTCTAATGAAGACGTTATGGATCCTACTTCATCCCGCAATACTAATTTTCTTCAAAAAATAGCCTTTTTAATGAATAGTGTGTGATTGTCTACCCCCAAGGCCATATGACAACGTCGAATGACAACAACCAAATAAACATGTCACGCCATTTGATGTTACATGAGAAATGCAGCTCTTAAACCTAGTCTGGATTGATATGTTTTTCGGTTTTTGTGGCTTATATAGCATTTTGGGGTAATATCACAAATTTTGATCCCTCAAGCAACATCTCATATAGAACCCAGATTGTTTAAGAGAGGGGTTTTTTTCCACCCGTATTCCAGCAAGCTTCTTTCCATCCTATTGCTAGGATTAGGCAATAGTGTTTCCTCACAGACAGTCCATCAACCAATCAGAGCTCAGGAGGGGAGGGTTGTTGGATACAGTTGGGGAAAAAAACGCTGTGCACCTCGTTGCCAGAACGTGACTGGTGACAAGACTGGCTGCTTTTGACTGCTATACTAATTCAGCAGAAACAGACAGCAGCACGGGGTCATTGCCTTTTATTTGAAACTGTGAGACATCTGAGAAGTATTTCTGAATGGAAATGCCCATATAAAATGATTCCATTTCAAATGGTATTACAAAAAAACCACTGATAACTGTCATATGTAAAGTATTCAGGCCTGTCACGTTTTCATACATGCTGAGCTGACAGCACGCAGGCCTGGCCTCTCCATGCACAGATACACATTCACTCTGGGTGTTCACTGCAACTGCTTCTGTCTATTTGGTTGTCTTCATCTGGGCATGGTTTTGGCACTTATATGTTTTGTTTCCATACTTTTCCCCATAATTCTGCAAAGGTAAGTACACGTGCAATACTGTACTCAGTTCAGAAGTGCTAAAGAGTTCATATTTTACATTTTTCTTGCACTCTATGTTTTCCTCTCAGGTCCACTTATGACATTTGTTAGGTTTTATTTACTATAAAGGCAGTCCTCATTCATTTCTACATGACCATTTTCAACTTCTCCTTATACTTCTTATAACTTCACCATGAATGGGAGGAGCTAAACTGCTGTAGGCGGTATAGGTGAATATATATATATATATATATGACAAATATATATATACATATGTATATATTATTTTTTGTGACATCACAACAATGGTGAATTCACAATAAGCTGTTTTTTTCCAGCTAAAATTACATATATGGCCCATATTGACTCAGGAGTAAATGATTCGTTTTACACTTTAACAGTGTTTAACAGTGCTTTACAGTGTTTGGTTTTCCATGATTTGGGCCCTTTAAATGACAGCAGTAACCTCAGTTTTGTGAGCAGTGCTTTGTTAGTAATAAAATTCTTTACAAGAGGGCAGAACCATATTCCAGCTAAAAAACAAAGTCTTTCAGTAGATTGCTCTTCATCAAATGGTCTGGCATGGAGGGCATTATTTAGAGTCCAAAAGCAGATGTGTTAGCAAGACCCTCACTCTCAAGTTCTCTGTTTTCAGTGCACTGTGGAGATGCCTACTGCATTTTTACTGAGTGAATGTGTGTGGAGGATACAGGTTTGATCCTCTAAACAGTCTGGCATAAATCAGCCAAAGAACTCAATGAACTTTACTTCCTCTGCTATCGGCCGTGTAGTGTTGAGACTTGTGGCCGAGAGAATATTTCTGAATGTCTAAACGACATTTGGATTAATCAGAGGTTGGTTTTTGATGCATTAAAAACAAGATTGTAATCAAATTCTTTCTGATACGCAGTCCATGATTCATGTGTATGTGAAATGGCCTTTTTCCATTCTAATAGACTGACTGATAGATAGATAGGAGTTTATTCAGTCTACTGCCAAGGCTGATTTACCTGGTCTGCTGGGGGTCTGCATGCAGGTCTGGGGGATCATGCCTGTGTGGATGGAGGTGTTGGCTCTGCTGCTGAGGTCCATGACTGACACTGAGGCCTGTTGTAGGCAAGGCTGCTGTGGCTGGTGGTGGTGGCTTTGGTCGTGCGGCAGTGGACTGGAAGGGATGCCATTTTCAGAGAGGAACTCTTCAAGGTTCATGTACTCCAGCTGGAAATTATCCCCATCGTAAGGCAACGTTTTATCCCAAAGTGTCGGACCCAGGAAAGCAGACTGTGGCACGTTCCGGTCTTCTTCCAACTTTTTCTCCTTCTCTCGTTCTTTGCCAAAAACTGAAAGGCAAGTCAACATCATGGGAATTAAAAAGGACTGCTTCACTTGTAGCTAAGAGTGAATGGCTAGGATATTGCTTTGGACATCTTATAATAAAGATTGCACTAATACTGTGCCTGTGATAATAAAGTATATCCTATACTTATGTGTCAGGGTTAGTTTCTGTGTGAGCTGTATGTGCAGTTATCTCAGGCTCATGGTGATAATTCAGGGTGGACCCAGATGTGAGAAACTCAAAGTCCACTTTGTCTCTAGTCAACAGGACAAAGTGTTTTAAAATTTGTGACTGTGACGGACAAAACTGCTCCACTCTAGGGGTTTATTCCAACTACTGTGCTACAGAAATAAAGAAGCTCACAGGTGTGTGATAAAACACAGTGGTGTGTGACGGTCTGACAGTCTTTATGAGTGGAGGTGCGTGAGGACCAGGCTTACCGTTGTCGTGGTGCAGAGGCAGCTTCATTGGGTTCTCCAGCAGAGATTTCAGAACTCCGTGAGTTTGAGGAGGTAGGAAAGTTGGGTTCATCGTGAGAGGTCTTGACATCTCCAGGTCGTGCACAAAAAAGAGAGAAAACAAAACAAAAAAAACAAACAAGTGGAGAGATAAAGTGTGTGCTGGATTACACAGCAAATGTCACAGCAATGAACAACCAGCCCTCGGTAGTGCTCTTCAAACGACCACAGAGACCTGAGGCGCGTGTGTGTGTGTGTATCTGAGAGCGAGAGAGAGTGTGTGTGAGAGAGAGAGAGAGAGAGAGACTGTCGACTGGACCGAGATGATCAATTCCATGTGCGAAGGCTGAAGCTCGTGACGTCAAACCTCCAGAGGCTGGACCGGCTGGACTGACTTCCCACAGACTGACAGGAGACAAGAACAAATCAGACCAAAAAAATAAAGAGAAAGAGAGAGAGACTCACAGATTTTTGTTACATTTGAGGGAAATTTGGCCATTTTTTTAGAGACGGAAGCTGTGGCATGAAAGTTTCCAGAGCCCTTTGAGCACTATAGTAAACAAGGAACAAACAGAACAACAGAAAAGGGGAAGAATATCGGTGTATATTCTAAAGACAGGACAGAAGAGAAAAAAACAGAAAAGGAGAAGAATATCGGTGTATAAATGACAGGACAGAAGAGAAAAAAAAACCAGAAAAGGGGAAGAATATCGGTGTATGTTCTAAAGGTAGAAGTGTGTAAAGTGAACGCGCAACCCCCTTTTTCCTCACACACACTGGTACATACACGCTGGTTGTGAGTAGTGGAGAAGTTTTCAGATACAATAATGACTTTCCTACATCTTTTCATTATTAATTTTAATGAGAAATAGAGAAATAGCAGCGAGCAGAAACGGTTTTCCACAAGTATGTGTTGTATGCGTGTGTGCTGTATACGTGTGAGTGTGTGTTGTGTATGAGTTTTGTGTTGTATATGTGTGTGTGTGTGTCAGTCTCTGCTCCACACACTCCTTTCAGCAGCACACGCTGAAGTGGGCGGCTGGAATGGAGGGTCACGTGACCAGAGCGCTTGACCCAGTTTTGTCCAATTAGCGTCGAGCTCTGCGGAGGGGCAGCCTCTCACCGGTCACGTTGAATCTCACGCAGCCCAAGTTCTTCCGAAGAGAGGCGGCTTTACAAATCAGCCTCAGTATGTTTTTTTTTTCCTATTCCCTCTTTTTTATCAAGCTGCATTCTCTATTATTATTACCCTACTTGTGGATTTTACCTCTGGGGCAGCTGGTGACCTGGTGATTAAGGTGTTGCCCCTGCAACTTTGTGTAAAGTGTAAAGTGTTCTACGTTTGTCATACGTGAACACACCACAGCACGGCACACAGTGTGAACAGCACGAAATAGTTCTCTGCATTTAACCCATTCACCAGCTAAAACAGCGGAGCGCCTGGATAGCAGTGTTTGGGGTCAGTACCTTGCTCAAGGATACCTCAGTAGTGCCACTAATAATCCTGAGATTCGAACCCCCGGCCTTCTGCTCGCAGAGGCAACTCCTTAACCACTAGGCTACCAGCTGCCCCAATTGTGGTTTTGAATCCCAGGACTGCCAGTGGCACCACTGAGGTACCCTTGAGCAAGGTACTCTCCCCACACACTGCTCTGCCAATGGCTGCCCACTGCTTCATTAGTGAATGGGTTAAACGCAGAGAAAAAATTTCACATTGTTCACACTGTGTGATGTGTTGTGTTCACATGTGACTATAAGGAGACATTTTACTTCATTCTGCCTCAAGATGCTTTTGAAAACTCTTTTTTTTTTCCAGTTACCCTACATTTGTCAGTATTGTGAAACGTATTTATGTTTCCTCTCCTTCGCAACCAGCCGCTAAAGCAGTCCCTGCTGAAAGTAGGCCACGAGTGGCCACTGCTCCTCTAGTGTGGAGCACAACCGACCACATGTTGCTGCATGTGTCTGACAAATTGGAAACAGATTGCAGGCCGGGGTTGTTTACCAGCACATCCTCTTGACATCTTTCGTCTTCTTTGACAAAGCACTTTTAAAAATAATGGCAGTTTTTCGTTCAGCATGCTTCAGTGTAATCTATTGCTGTGTAGGGTAATCCATCCATGATTTTTAACAGACTGCAGACTCATCCACAAACAAGACGTGTCTAATCCTTGTTTAGGTTAGGAGGCTTCAGTATGGCTTAAAGGAACAAATATATTTTATACATACAGTATCTAGTATGGCGGATATTTTCTAGAGATGTAATACTGTAATATTGTGAGACTGATGTATTATTGTATCATGTCTTATTATGTTTTGCAACTATATTGGCAAGGTACACTTTGTAAACAATTCAGCTGAACTAAACACAATCCAGCTAGAAAATGACAGTAGTAGTAGTACATGAATGTAAAAAAAAGCAAGAAAGTATAAAAATGTACAGAAAATCTTATTTATAACAGATGGTTCATCTGATAAAAAAGTGCCAAAACCTAAACACTGTTTTGTTTTGTTTTTTAAACCAAGCTGTTTTGTAATAAGTAAGTTCATTTATTCATCAAATTCACTCACCAACTTAATATCTTTTGAAATGCAGGCTTTGGATGAAACATTTCAGCGAAACCACAGAATAATTATCCAGCATGACTCAAAGAGGACCCTGGGAAATTACACCGGAATGGCAACGTTCAGTGCTTAATTTAAGAGTTATTTTATTTTAATCTTTTTTTTTTTCATAGTGCCACTTTGTGTAAAGACCACCTGTGTTTCTGTGTGAGAGGGATGGCCAGGCAAGCATATGTGTGGTTTGTGTGATTTGAAATTCCTGGAAGCAGATATATTTAACAACACATGCTTGGGAGAGGGAGAGAGAGAGAGAGAGAGAGAGAGGAAAAAAAAATCAATACTCCTCGCCCTGGGCACCAAGTCGTGCACACCAAGCGCACCAACCAAGATCAGAAATGGTTTTCTTGATATCGACACAATACAGGAAATCTTAACGACAATAAAATAAAAAACCTGAAATGGAAATAGGTTTGTCAACAGAACTTTATTAAGCTACCACAACAAAGTCGGAAAACATTCCCAGATAAAACAGGGAAAACATCAAATCAATAATCTAAATGTTCCACTATAAATCTATGTTTTTAGGCAGAGCTTTAAATAATAAAAGCGTAAAGCGAACCTGCAAATAGCAAAGCAAACCTGCGAAGACAAGAAAAGTTCAGAAAATATGCACATAAGGCTTAGGGTACAACATTGAGATTTCACATGTCTACTGGAAATGCAGACAACTAAAACCACACATGTAGCAGCAGATAGTGCGTACATGTGTGCTATTCCTTTTAACAGTTATAAACTCCACAAAGGTTTACAACAGTTGTAGTTATATTGCTTTATTGCGTTGACAATGTCAGAGTGCACAAAAATGAAACATGAATGCACAATTACGCCTCACTAACACACCATAGTGGACAGCGGAACGTGTTCCAGTCAACTGTAGCAGATAAGAAAGGTTTGACAATAATAAACAACCTCCATTGTTGTATTTGTTATGGATAGCTGTTGACTACACTAATCTACCACCTGTATGTCAATCAAAGATGCAGTAAACTATGTTTATGTGAACGTCACGTCAGATCGTACTGATCAGCATTCTCAAAAGCCTGGTCCGTCCTCTCACTGACTTTCCCATTTATACAAAAGAGGACATTTACTTTGACTTCAAAGAGTTTTGACATTGTTTGACTGGAGAATGGGCAGGGTGTTTTTGGAGAAAGGGAAGGGTGAATGGGCCTGGCCATTGTTTTGGTCGAGATACTAAGAAAAGAGTAAAGAACGGAGTAGAATCAGAGGGGAAATTCCTGAAATACAAGAAAAAGTAGGCAGATGGAAGAAAACAGATTGTTGCGTCAAAGTTCATCTTCTGGTCCCTTCTTCTATCTGGTGACATGACGTATGTGCTATGTATTGATTTCATGAATACTGAGTATTATAAAAATGTGAATATGAATACACTATATGCTCCATAGACATAATCAGTGACTTGGCAAATGTCCTTTAAGCCCCTAGAAGGAATCTAGGTCAGTTTATGAAACAGAGATTCCGAATAACACTGGTTGTCAGTCTGGTACGACTGAAGAACCTGTAGTCTTGCTATAGACCCAGAGGTCTCCCACATACTCATATTAATGTGTGCACTTAGACTCATAATCATTGGCACCCTGGGTAAAAATGGGTAAAAATGTCATACAAATCTATTTGTGGATAATGAGCTCAATATCACACTGAAAAAATGGCACCCCTGCATTTAGTACTTTGTGCAGCCTCCCTTTGCAAAAATAACAGCAATGCGTTTTCTTCTCTAATGCTTGAAAAGATGCAGAGCAAGGAATCTGAGAGCCGTCA
This sequence comes from Brycinus macrolepidotus, assembly GCA_037974445.1. Lineage (NCBI taxonomy): Eukaryota > Metazoa > Chordata > Actinopteri > Characiformes > Alestidae > Brycinus > Brycinus macrolepidotus. Next base: position 37,671,013 of record JBBPCZ010000115.1, on the reverse strand, counting down.
ACAATACAGAATCTCTCCAAATCCAGGGTTCTCTATTTAGACTCTTCTTTTCAGCTCACCCCACAATTTTTTTAAATCAGTTTTAGGTCAGGAGACTGGGATGACCAGGTCAAAAGCCTGTTTTTGTGGTCATTAAAACATTTTTGTGTGATTTTGGATCAGTGTCCTGCTGGAAGTTCAAACCATGTTTATCTTTTTGGCAGAAACAGTCAGAAATCTAAATTTAAAATCTTGTGGTACTTCATGAAGTTTGTGATGTCTTTGAGTGTTTGTTGCCAAAAAACTCTATTTTTGTCTCATCGGACTATAGAACAAAGTTCATCCAGAGTCTAGGAAACTCCAGATGCTCACACCTGAGGTGAGAAGAAAGAAAAGGCTTTCTTCCGACACACCATTGGAGTAATTCTTGCCTTTCTAATCATCCTCCTCACTGTATGTAGGGTCAAAATAACCACTTTTTTCATAGCCATTGTCTGATTTATGAAGATCAACACACTTTTGTTTCATGTGTGCATAAACGCAGAAGGGAATTTGTGTAATCTCTTATTTATACCCCAGTGAAATAGGATGTCATGGATGACTCCTAAGTCTTTCTGAAATTTCTGGTAGACTTAAAAAAGTGAAATATAAATGGAAACATGCTTTACTTATATTTTGTTCATTTTTTTTGTTTTTGCTTAAAAATACAGTTTTTGATAAGGATTTTTTGTTTTCTTAGATTAAATTCACTTCCATTAAAATTTAAGGGTTTTTAGAAATATATTTCCAATGTGAGATTGATCCAGTTAACCACAACAACATTTTTTCATGATCTTTTTGTTATCTTTACGAGGAGTGCCAATATTTATGGACTATTAGTGACCGTAAACTTATCATGGTATGTTCTCACAAAGTCAGAGCTATTTCTGAAACGACTATGCTACTGTTTTGGCAATTTCTGATTTGGGGTTTAAATAAACGTGATTTCTAATACTGTGAAACGCTTTATGTCCTTCGATAAATAGTCATTATATCTCATTATTATCCATACTGAGATGAAAAACAAGCCCAAAACCTCTTAAAAGAGGCCTGCTGGGTTTGAATTATTAATCAGTGCTGTAATGATACCACTTGTGAGTTTGTATTCAATGCAGTTGCAGTTTGGTTTCTCAAACACATGACTTTCACAAAAAGTGACCAGGCAAAGCCAGTTCTGTAAGGTTGTATACTTTAACCCTTGGCCTCTGGGGTGTTCTGGGTTTGGTCATTTGCTTCTGGCTCTGCAAGACCCAAGGAGTTCATCACAGGGTGAATCCATGATGTTGTCTGAGTCACATGACTAAACAGAACAAAAACGCACATCACATTGAACCAATTACCAATTAATTGAACAAGTAAACAGGCATGAGTGTCCCAAACAGTCATGAAAAGGGTAGTTTTTCTCTATAAGTTGATCGATGGGATTCTGTGCACAAGCATTGAGACGGTAAAGACAAAAAAGATTTCTTTATATGATCTTGTGAAAAGAGCATTTTAGAAATACATAAAGACCTCAAGAAACTTACTTGATGTAGTATTTGACACCTTCTGCAGTATATGCTTCATCCCAGCCATAGGGTAAGCCTGGGGAGAGAGATATCACATTTGTTTTTAATGTTGAAGAAAGGAGTGTTTAGTAAGTCACACTCTCTACTCCCTTTTTGGGGTGAGGCAGTGAGAATTTCCTGGCTGCAGTCTATGGAGCTGAATCAAATGAGGTCAAATATGCACATGATAAGTGCTTCATCATGCAAGAACGCACTCTTAGTGGAGCCCAAAACACTTACGAAACCAATGGCTTTGTTGACTTTTGGTTTAATATACATCCCATTGCAAAGTTCACAGTATATCATACCTCTACTGTCCTTCAGTTAATACCTGGTATTCAAGATCACTCAGATGTCGAAAACTATTATTCTTTTTTGAATTACAGTGATTCATGTTTTGAATGACAGCTGGCGATCAGACTTAACACCTAAAACCAGGGGAAAATGTTATTGAAGACTTGTAATAAATCCTGTTGGATTCACCCGAGACAGTCCCATTGGATTTCAGTGCGTGCTAGAACATGATCCTGAAACACCCTCTGTATGTTCAGGAAGTCCAGCACCTATCAGTTTATATCCAACAATGTACACAATGTACTGACACAGTTCTGTAATGGATTTCTCTCCTACAATAGAAAGAAACTTTATATCATACAAAACAAGTAGTCAAGTGAAGTTTATTTATATAGCCCATTATCATACACACAGGTCATGCAATGTGCTTTACAGGAATAGAGTAAAAAATATGAATGAATATTCATAAGCGGGGGGTCACAATCAATTGTAATGGTTTGAACCCTTTAGACTCCAACAGAATTCTAGATCACTTTTTGGCTTTCTTGACACTTTATAGAGTTAGAGGCTCATGGGTCACTGGTTTAAACAAAAAGAGTTTTATCATAAAACTAGAGGATGACTACAAAATGATTGTATTTTGAAGGTAAGTGTCTCCTCTTTAATATGAATACCACAGTAAGTTCTATGAGCTATGAGTCCAGGACCAAAAAGACAACTGGCACTGAAACTGTAATTAGCACTGGAATTATGATGCTGAAAATATAGCATTTTCAACATTTAGTGATTCTAAAAGCTAAAGATGCCATGGTTTAACCTTGGCCCAGAGATGATGGCCCTGAGTTAGCTGGCCTGTCGTGAGTGAGTAACAGGAGGCTGTTTAAAGTTGGAGCCCTGTGGGGCTTGGCTGCAGATGCATGAAGCCATCACGTCAGAGCAGCTCATCACAAGGCCCAAAAACTCAACCAATCCTTTGTTTCCTAGAGACCTTACTCCAGTAGCTATGATGGCACTGCTGATTTCTTGGAAAAGAGGAATTAAATTGCTGAGAGTGGCTTAAAATACACTCTGATATGTGGCAGGGAAAAACTAGCTACCACTCTACAAATTCCATTTGTTGAACTCATCATGTGGGATTTCCAGTGATCAGGAAGTCTTTCTTTTGGCATAATATTCTAGTAAAATATTAAAGGTGACATAAAAAAAAACCTTTTTCAAGCTACTAAAGTTACTAAGCTGACAGGCACTAATGCAGTCTGTTAGAATTTGATCAGAGCTCACAGCGCGGCATCATATTGATGAGTCATTGAATAATCTGCAGCCTGTCACATGGCTGGCAGAATACCATCATGTGGAAACCCATGCACTCTCCCTCTCAAGCTAAGGTTGCCCTCTTTTGTTTCAGAGGGTGAGAAGAGGGTGGCAGGCCATGTGCAACTGCAAAAAAAAAAAAAAAAAAAAAAAAACACACACACACACAAAACACTCATCCTCCCAATGGAGAGCACTCAGCTGAAACGTGAGCATCACAGGCTGAGAGGTCACATGCTGCCTAGCGTGTGAGACATGTTTCCCTGTTTCTCCGTCCTTCTATCTCTCCTGATCCTCTAGCGCCTCTCTGATCATCTTTTCTCCCCTCTCCACACTCTAGATCATGTTATTAGCCTCTCTCTTCTCTCATCTATACCTCTACTCCTCTTTTCCCCTCATTATTTTGGTTACCTTAACCTTAACCTTGAGTTGAGGATGCCCCCTGCATGAAAGAAGGGCTTCAATGTTATTAAACGAACACAAAAGCAAGAGTGTCTGGTGAAAAACAATTTTCTGATTATTTATTCTTTCGTGATAAGAGAAATAAACATATGTCTGCCTTATCTAACCGACTGATGCTATCAATAGCAAGCTTTTCAGAGTGTAATTTGTATATTCAACACAAATTATTGCACATACATACATACATACACACACAAAAACTTTTATGGTATAAAAATACTTTTTTTTTTTTTGCAGATATTTAAGTAAAGAAGAAAAACTCAAATACAGGGTTTGCATAAAAAACCCCTACACACTAATAATTTGTAGAGAAAGATTTTGCTCCAAAAACAATCATAAATATTTTGGGGTACGTATGTCACAGTTTAGCACAATTTTTAGTAGTGATTCATCCCCATTGTTCTTGGCGGAATTAATAGAGATTAAGTAGAACATAATTATGTTTAATTATGGTCAAATAAGTGTCACATTTGTGCCGTCTGTGATTCGTTTGTCATTTGTGAAAACAGGAGCTTCCAAAGCCCAGGGGTTTGAATACTTATGCAAACAGCATATCTCATTTTTTTTATTTTGACCTTTTTAATGTTGGTAGACAAATAACCTATTTTGGCACTAAAATATACTGGAGCAAAAAAAGGTTCTCAAAAGGAAAATTGTGTATATGTTTTATCATCCAGAAAATTATAATGCAATTATAATGCAAGCCACTTTATATATAATTTGCGTGTTTATATTGTCTAAGACTCTGGGAAACTGTGACTGGAATTAAATTAGATGGAATAAAATTTGAATCATAAGAAAAATATTTTGAAGTGCCTCATGGAGACAATTTGCCAGTATTTTAAATGAATAACTCATTCTTTTGATTAACATCTTCTTTCTAAACATTATCTCATTATTTTAACATTCTATCACTAGCAAAACTATTAAAAATCTATCAGTAAGACTGTAATTTATTGACTATTGGCCAGTAGAATATTCTTTATTAGAGGATGCATGCTGTTTTGTATGGTAAACATTGCTTTGTCAGAATATAATTAAATGCACTTGGGTATTTATGGTCAAAGTGTTTACTATTAACTCTTAAACGGCCAGAATGTGATAACTGCTTTCACAACTGCTTGAATGGCCATTGGGTCAATTTTGGCTGCTTTACATTATACTGTAACAAATGGTTATGGTTAAATGTCAGGTTGACACATATAATTCAGTGTTTTCATTATCATGTACTAATCCACAATCAATGTGATGAATATTAATCTATTAGAATATAGCAATAGTACATACTGCCCTTTTAACATTGTGTTTTTCTGTGTGGAAAAAAATGTTTTGTGCATCTCTGAAAGGAAAGAACAGACACAGCAACGCATTTTAAGATGGAGGTGCTGATATTTCAAGCTGCGTATACACGACCTACATCAGTGGTCACTAACTCCCCTCCTAGAGATCTGCTTTCCAGCCGAGTTTACTTTCAACCTGCATCCTACATGCTGCTCCCTCCCCTTTACTTAACGCTCCAGTCAATCAGGGACTTCTGAAGTTCATTAATGAGATTAGATGTTGCAGACTGTGGCTGGAACTAGACTTTTCAGGAAGGTAGATCTCCAGGATCAGGGTTGGTGACCACTGACCTACATAGTGACACCATGATAAAGCATTTTTTTCCTTTTTTTCCATGAAGTGTTATAATGTGGCGAGAGATGACAATACCTCTACCTAATCACTGATGGAGCCCCTGCTTTATTCAAATGAGCTGAGAAACAAGCAACCAGATTGTCAGTATGTGCCATAGTAACTGAATGTGTCACGCATATAGTCAAGCTGCACACTGAAGTTTCAGTATCAAATGCATGTTAAGCAAGAGACCACAACAATGGCTGAACTAATTAATAATTAATTTATAAAATGTGGAATTTAAATACTTTTTTCTCAATTTTTGTAACCGCTTAATCCTAACTAGGGTCGCAGGTACCTGGAGCCTATCCCGGGGCCAGTAGGCGCGAGGTAGGGACTCACACCTTACATTTTAAATACCGTAGTTTTTTTATTTGTTTGTTTGTTTGTTTTAGCTTTAAAAACAGTCCACTTTGGGTCACAGAATTGACCTACAACTCTGTGTGCACTTAATCTGTTCACTTAATAATGCTTGTATTTAGCCACATGACTGAATCCCTAGGGGCTAATACTTTGCAAAGGCTGTGACTGTCTTTACAGTGCTGAAAAGCATAAACTTAACAGAGCAAAATGCTACTGTAGATTTTGAAGAAGCTGTAGTTGGACTGAAACAATCCTGAAATATGGGAGTGGTGAAGCCCCTCAGCACCCCTGCTTCCCATATTCCTGGTAGACTAGGGCAAAACCATACATCTCACACAACATGCTAGTTTGCAGTCACAAGCTAAGTGTATATGAAGTAAAAGTCCCCAAACATACCTTAAGCAAGCAGGCAAACACAATAAACAGTGTAAGTACTTCTTTCTTAAAGAGAACAAAATAAGTTGAAAATAAGTTGTTAACCAAACCAACTAGAAGACATCTCAAAATTCTTAGTTAAAATATAAAAAAATATTAAGTTGTAATAACAATGAGGGCTTTCACGATCCCTTGATTAATACCAATACCTTACACTCAAGTCTGAAAAGAGTAAAACCACCCTCAGGAATACATGCATGTTTGTAGTTACAAATTTTATGTATTAAAAATAAAACTTTATTAGTTTGCATTTATATGAAGTAAAAGTTAACTGGTTGCTAGGATGACACTGAAAACATTATTGTATATATAAAAACATTCACCTCATAAGGAACCAGAACTCCACTGCTATAATAATGTTT
>JBBPCZ010000115.1:37635464-37656890 GCA_037974445.1 Brycinus macrolepidotus | reverse complement strand
TATCTATCAATTAACCAATCAATATACCTACCTACCTATCAATCAATCAATATACCCATCTATCTATCTATCTATCTTCAAATACACACATATATATACAAACACACACTCACACACACACAGATAAGAAGAGTCTATTTGACCCAGTGGAGGTTAAATACCTTGTTCAAAGGGCAGTGCGACTGGATTCATCATCAGAACCCCACTGCTGCTAATTTATTTAAGACACATAATTCTATCATATGCTGTTGCTGTTATATTTTTTAAGCTTAGATTTCAACCTCACTTTTTTGAGTCCAAGATTTTTATTTTATTTTTAATGAAAAATTACAACTGTGCTCCCTTTCCCTGTGAAAGTGAACGTGATGTATCTTTAAAAACTAATTTAAGTTTTAAACTTTAGAGGACAATTTTTGCAACTTGAGGGTCTAGAATTTATGTACATTGTACCCTTTTTATGACATCGTACCACTCTTGGACAAAAAAAAAAAAACACACTCTTACTTGATGGGCTACCTCCACTTCTGAGATTATAATTTAGAAGTTCTGAAAATCTGTCCAGGAATTCATTGTTCACTTCTTCTTAAATGGACATGAAAATGGATGCTCTAACTGTGTTCCTTTTCAACCGAGAATTATTTAAAACACCATTTCCAGACCATTCCAGAAAATCAGCTCAGTGAATGTACGGCACATCATATGCTAATTTCATTATGCGGACAAGGCTTTAATTACAGATCATGCAGTAATGAAGACGTTTAACTTAATGTCTTACTGAACTGGACTGTAACGTAATCATTCAGAATTAAGAATTAAGAAACAGATCGTCTTGTAGAACTACTTCGGGCCCTGAACCAAATCTTTTATAAGAGGCACACAAATGTGACTTGAAATGCTACTTAGACTTAAAGGTCCCAGCTTCATCATGAATGTAATCAGGCTACTCACAAAGGTCTGAATGTTTTATATTCATTATTGTAAGCAGTTAACATAACATGGCAATTGTAGCCAGCACATTTTGGTTGCATACATCTAGCTGAGAATGTAGAAGAAACAGATTACATGGTGATATTCATAATTCATGACACTCCATTATTGCTTTTTCCAAAGCTGTCATAATTTAGCAATGTAGCCTCTCACTGCTGTGTGATGGATAGTATTAAAAAACTGCATATAAGCTGCACATTTCAGTGGAAGACCCAAATGGAGAGACACCTCATCCCTAATTCTCATCCCTGGCCAGTCACACCTTACATGGGTCACGGCTCCCCCTCACACCTTTCAGTGCGATGCGTGGACAGCTTCATTGCCTGCACACTCCAAAAGACAGGCTTAAAAGCCTGCTGTTCCTCCGCTGTGCAGCCAGTCTGCCTACCTGTTACTCTAATGGCATATATAGCATGGAAGAGTGGGTGGGGGGGTGAAGAGAGCAGAACGGATTCAGAGAGGCAGATCCAGGCTTGAAAGAAGCATGGGCTTAAAAAAAGCCTTGGTTCCACAAGGCAGAGCTTTCAGCGCTCCCGCTTGGCGGCTGCTGCTGCTCTGAACTTGGTAAGTAATGGAGCTCAGTGTGGTGCTGACACTACGAATGAGAGCTCCTGTGTGGAGCATGGAGAGAGAGCAGAGAGAAGTGGCCTAGACCCTATCACCAGACAAGATGTGGAATGGTTCAAACAGCTCAAATTCACACCTTTCTAAAATCTGTAGCAGATCAAATGCACTTTCGACATGAAACATGAAACAAAAAACAAGGTTTTCCGGCTGAGGTCGTTTCATTTTGGTCAACCACAAGCTGAAATGAAATGTTAGCAGAAGGATCAGAGTGGCAATGAACAACTAAACAAAATCACAGCAAAGCACAGCTAGAGCAGACAGAAACCCATACAGTGAGGGCACCAGGTTCAGACCTGAGGAAATGGAGATATATAAATGTAATAGAATAACATATAAACACATATTCTGGGTTTGCATTCAAGTTTAAGTTCTCTTTGCATAAAACAATGATCAATAACTTACCCTATAAGTATTTACCATTCCATTCCTCATGAATTTCAATGTCCTATACATTCATTAAGTTGTAACGATATTTAATGGCACTTGAGATGCTCTTGAATTCACTTTACGTAACCGGCACTTCGGAGGCTCTGAGATGGAACTCATACAGTGACTGTGAGTCGAGCCCATTTTTATGACTCATAGAACAAAACTATTTCCACACACAAGCTATCATTTCTACAGTGCCCTAAAAACTCCCACACACAGTGGGTGGATCACGTCTCCTGAACCCAAAGACACTCTATGTTATCATATTTTACTGAAAATAGGATGGCCTCTCCAGCACAGTATGAGGTAAGAGCAGGCAGTAAAAGAGTAAACCAAAAAATAAATATGAACAAATGAAGATATTGATGGCATGCTGGGTGCTCTGTATTGGCAAATTAAATGAAGCAGATATCTTGAAAATGCAGATTTCACATCGCAGAGCACCTAAAGAGCATTAAGGTGGTCAGACACATGATTATGCTTGTGTAGAGCTCCCCCTAAGGGCACTTCTCAAACTGTGCAGCCCAAATGCAATTATAAAATAATCCAAAGCTTAGTGAACCTACTCACCTGTTTGACTTTAGTCAGCTCTTGCTGCATCTGTTGATAAAGGCTCTCAGACTCAGCCAGCTTATCCTGTTTGACAAGAGATTTCATGAGTGCATGAGGTGGTGAACACCTAGTCAGTAAAGACTGAATAACGAGTCCAGAGACAATAATAAACTCTTTGGGTCCTGTTGTAAACTGATAGGATCCATTTTACCTGCAGTCTCTTTATCTCTCTTAAGGCTTCAATATGATCTTTTCTTAATCTCTCCATCTCATCAAGGTCATCAGAGTCAGATGTTGATGCCTTAGAGTACACAAAATGATCAGAAAATCACAAATGAAACATATCTTCGCCAGGGCTATGTGATTATATTCTTTTTGATAATAACACTTACAAGCAGATGTCAGTCTGCTACTGTTATTTATGATGCAATTTAATGTAAACAAAGCAAAATCTTTTTTATTATTCATACATTTTTATTAGAGCTGTATTATATGTACATAAAACACTTAGGGGCAATAGAAGTTAAAATGATTACTAATGTTCAGCAAGTACACCCAAGAAAATGTTTACTATGAAATTAAAATAAAATAATTACAATTATTTTTTCATATTTACTTAACGGTACAACAGTGAAATGAAAATATTTTTGAAAATCTGATATGTATTTGGTGTGCTATTTTGATTAAAAAGAGCATCAGTGTAATGTGTAAGAAAAAAGTGCTTCTTCTTGGTGGTGATAAAAGCAGACAGGAAAATGTACAAAATCACTGTTTACTATTGTATGAAGTGAAATAAAACTAATGAAATACTTATATCTAAAAGACTAACATAATATAAGTCTATGTCATTTATATACGATTTTGGGTAACTACCACGACTGTAGATCTCAGGAAACACCAAACATATTTTGGCAGATTGACATTTGATGAACTATTAATTTAAAAATGTCTTGAATTTAGTTTTAATTTTAATACTACACTCTAAAACCACACTTTTTTACAGGTCAGCATTTAGATTTATATGTGTCTGTGCTGTAGTTAGTGGTAAGTGGATGGCACGGTGGATAACACCAGAGTACGGCACAGAAGAGGAACTCTACTGTTTAGATTACTAATTAGATTACTAAGTTACTAATGCTAGATTGAAGGGGTTATAACCCCTTCAATCTAAATACATCACACTTGCGCCATGGGAGTGTAATGTAATTTGATAACTGTTATCAAGCCCTTTGCAATGTGTTTATTGCAGAAACTCATATCATGAAGATATCCATATATATATATACACACACATACACACACATACACACACACATAGATATAGACATAAATAAAAATTCTTACTAGGGGATTTGATGAAGAGTCAGTGAGATCATCGGATGTGAATCTAGCTACTTCCTGTCCCAACTTTGACTCGTCTGTCAACTTGAAGAGTTCTTTTGTCAACGTCTCAAAATCTGGATATTTGAAAACATACAAATTAGAATTGCATACATTACCTATACACTGTGCTATACACAATACCTATACACAAAACCTATACACAAAACCTATACACAAGCCATTATATCTTGGGACTATATTAAAGACACTTGAAAAAAAGAACAAATGTAAAGAAGAAGGCCGGATACATCTATTGTAGGTATGATCAGGGTTTGAGTAAGAGAGGCTGTTGTGAGTAACATTCATGGGTTGCATTGGTCATATCAGGTTCTGTTCAGTATTGTCATTTTTATCAGTTTTATTATTTTTCTTAACTTTCCTTCTTGACGAATTATAAGTTAGTACTTGTGCCAGCCAAAAGGAGTATCTCAGCTACATTCAAGATTGCACTAAAGTGCAGGTCAATAATGTGACAATTTCTTAAGAACACTTTGTGCTGACACCTCTCAACCATCCTCAAGTCTCCCACATTGAAATAAACTGCAAAGTCCAACGTTTGGGTCCACACTCCAATACCTCACCCTCATAATTACTTAATTTACATATTCAGATATTTATTATGTGTGCTGCTTATCCTATCCCGGCAATCATGGGGCAAAAGGTGGAGAAAAGCCCTGGACAGGTCACCAGTCGGACACACACACAAATATACTCACACCTAGGAGCAATTTAGCATCTCCAATACACCTGACATGCATGTCTTGGGACTGTGGGAGGAAACCAAACTCCACACAGAAAGGACTTTGGCCTTCCTGGCCAGGAATCAAACCTAAGACCTTTTAGTTATGAGGCCACAGTGCTAACTAGTATGCCACCCTAATTTACATATTACATTCAGGAACTGCTGAATAATAAATCTTCAGTTTCTGGGGTTGAACAAAAGTTTTGGTGTGAGCTATGGTGTGAGAGCATTGTTGAAATAGGAGAGTACCTTACAGTACACAAAATAAAGTACACAAAGGCTGATGCCAGATTCACCACCAGAATTTGGAGAGAAAGTGATACTAATGATGCTTATGTTACTCACCTCCATAGGCCACTGTCCCGCCAGGGTCCACGCGGATCCTCTCTCTCAATGTTTGGAGCTGAGACTCAGTTGGCTTCAGCCCCAGTACCTCCAGAGCCTGTGGACAACACCACTGTCCTCTTAGGAAAGTTCAGTGCATGAGTGTAGTGTCCTCTGACTCACACTGTGTCCTACACCCATCTCTCTCTTTTGCAAATGCCACACACAGTTAATATTTTCAATATGCAATTTTCATTCTGCAGCAGCTTTTACAAGTGCAAAGCAAGAGCCATTTTCCTGACTCTCATGTGAAATAGCTACTAAGTCCTCTGAATGAAATGCAGTAAAACACACTGCAGTTTCCCATGGCAACACAGCTGTAGAAAATACCAGAGCCTGGCGTGACCGCACAGGCTGAGGCAGAAGCACAATCACTATTGATTTTCCAATTATAGTGCGGGAGGAGCCAACAGTGTCATTAACTCCTCGCCACATGATAACACAACACTAACGGCTCAGTGGAACAAAAGACACGATAGGAATGGATTGTTAAAGCATGCCGAGTGGTTCACCAGGGCTGACACTGCAGGCAGATTGGCATGAGGACAAGGGAAAGGGGCAGAGGGCCAGGGACAAACCTGCTCCAGCCTCTCCAGTTTGACTCGAGAGCTAGAACTAAGTGATGGTGGCCTTGACTGGGCAGCCACTGGAGCGATGCTGGGCTTACAGGCAGCAGCGGCATCTGGAGACACAAGAGAAAAAATACTGTAATGTAAGATATTAAGAAATGTAATGAAAGATGTTAAGATTCAGATAGTAAAAGGTATTTGTAAGCAAGTTAAATTCAAGACTTTTGAAAAATTGTCATTTTCATTGCAATTGTTAATGTAATTGAAAATTTAATTTAAGACCTACTTTGCAGTGACCAACACCAAATATAAAAACACTCCCCAGAGTAACTCCCATCCATATTGATGTGTCTCTGTGCATGCTAGTTCATCAGCGGGTCATGCTGGTTCAGTGCATTGCATGAAATGTGTTTTTGCTTTTTTAAACGACAATAAAAACATCTGTCTGCATCCTAAAATCTAAGATTACATAAACTCAAATAGACAACAATGTAATACTTAACTTCAGGGTGTCCAATGATCCAATGATGTACCAATGATTCTTTTGCAAGCATTTTGGCAGCTTTTGAGGTACTAAAGACTTAATCAGTCAAAACTGATTAAAAGACAAAACAAGATCATGTTTTCTAGATTTACATCCTCTGGAGTTTCTCTCAGATCATCAAAGCTACTCTTCAGTCTGTGTTACTGTGCTGTGTATTAACATCCTGCACCCATACTGTAGAGAAACATTTCAACAAAAAAAAAAAAAAAAAATAGCTGCTTTGAGTCTTCACTCTGTCCTTTTCAACAATTCGAACAACATGTTCCGGAAAACATCTCTTCTCCATGTTCTTTTCACTCATGTCCTTCACGCCTTCCTGCTTCTCATTTGCCTTCTTCTCCTCGACCATAATTTGTTTTTGAGTCATGCCTCACTCTATGTCTCTAAGAACTGACGATAGAATCATATCCTCTCTCTTTCACAATGCAACTCATCCTCTTTTCATTTGATCAAGGCCTTGTACTTTGCCACATTTTTTTGAGCAAAATTCATGCAATCCCAAAATGACCTCCTCCATCTCATCCTCTTCTGCTCTCCACTTTTCTCTTCCTCTTCAGCAGCCAATATTCCAGTTTCTGTAGTTTCTTTAAGTTTCAGTACTTTCAGTTTATCATTCCTCCTTGTCCACTGTCCTTGTTGCAGTTCACTAAATCTTTTAATGTGGTCGCCGTTATTTGGCCTCTTTTAACCTGCCCAACAAACAGTCACTAAAGTCTCTCCAGCTTGTGCTCAGGCACAGCATGTTCCAGCGATTAGGTCACATATTCATTTTAAATCTGTTTTTAAAATTGTTTTTAAAAACTTGCCTTGGATTGGGTTTCATGCTTTAAGTGGTATAAGCACTTACTTAAGGTCCCTGGGCTTTAAGGGACCCTGTGAGGATGTAGATTAAGTTGTTGTAGCTGTTTGTGTCAATTATGATATTGGCATGAAATTAAGAAAAAAAAAACTAGAAAAACTACAGTGAAAATGACATGTAAAAACCTCTATTAAACATAGAAAATCTATGGGTTAAGCAACATTTTCTCAAAATAAGCAATAGGGCTCATAGTATCTAAACTCTACACCACCCTAACTACTACAAAACTAGTAAGAAAATACTCAAAATGTCATGCTTCATACTTCAAACTGAGTCTCATATTACAGCAAGCTTGACAAAAGACTTGGATGAGAGAACGAGAAAAATACTGAGTCCCTGTATCTTATTACTGAACATGGAGACAGAAGCTTAGACACTTATTTTCACATTTAAAATACTATTTACATGTTTTAGAGTGATGTGAAGAACTAGTAAATATCAACTATGGACACAACGACCTCACAAATGACGTTTTGTGATTAATTTGGGCCATAAATGACTTGAAATCAGGCAAAATTTCTAAGTCTGATCAAGGTATAGTGAATCAGGCCCCCCCGAGTAGGATATCAGGCCCCCCCGAGTAGGATAGTGGCCTACGAAAGGTCAGAAATGGCCCTGCTATTAATGCTGGTAAATTCTTAAGGCAAAAAGAGCAGTTCCAGAGGTTGATTAGAATGACCATTGTTGTTACTTAGCAACAAGTGATCAAAGGTGCCATTGTGAGATATGATGTTTTTTTACCAGTCTGATTCTGTGGTCACTACTTACTGTTAGAACATCTAAGCAACACAAGAGGGAGTACGTTATGATGAAAAAAACCATTGTGGGATTGTGCCGTCAGAGCTAACCGTTGTATAATATTTAGGTTATTAATGGGGTTTGGAGAACCCTTCATCATCATGTAGAATTTTCTTTTTTCCAGTCATTATTTACACAAACAAATGGCTTGCTTGCTGTATTTTTCCACACATCTACAGCATGTGATTAGAATTCATTCTGATTACACTGAGACATAAACAAGTTCTCATGTCTTCTCTTATGGAATTCAGGACATTGACACCCTAACCAAGGGCAATGTGTACTCACATTTAGGACTGGGCAATAAAATGATAATTATCAGTCATAAATTACTTTGTCACAATATGCTTTACTGAGCATATAACGCATATCATCAGTACTTCCTGATTGCTTACCTGATTCATGGCTTTTGATTGTTTAGTATTTTTAAATATATCATTACTGGATTTTTTGACCATTCCAACTTATTAGACAAAACATATATTTTGACAAATTGTGTATTGAGAAGTGCATCATGATCAGGTCATTTTTAAGAGAATAGAGATTAAGAAAGATGGAGTGTCTTGTCTAGATTCTGTTTAAATTGTCACAAACATGATAAAAGAGGTCTGCTGAACATGATAAAAGAGGTATTTCTTGAATCTGTAAAGTGCAGCTGATTGACGAGCAAAGCCAAATATCCAAAACACAAATTATCCAGACCAGACAGCAAAGCCAAAGGTCCGAAAACCAAATTTCCAGACCAGATAATGTCTAGAACTGATTACACTTTGTCAAAGGGTGTTATCCATTTATGCCATCTTTGTGTAGTACTTAACAAACTCTGTCCACAGGCTTCTGAATCCTCTCTGTGGGTTATTCACCCAACAGCAAACAAAAGTTTAGACATCATATGGCGCCTGACAACACAGCTAAGACTTGACCTGAATGGACATCAGTTTATTTTGGCCTTGTCCTGGGGGTATTTGTGTGATAATATCCATTTTCATCTGCTCATATTGAAAATGCGGTATCCTGCTGGCAGGATTATCTTCAATAATAAACACTCCAACATCTCATCAGCACATTTTGAATGTTTGCTGTAGTGGGCAGGTAATCCAGGTTATGATGGAACAATGTTCCTCATCCCATAATATCAGATTTACTGAATTATTTCCCTAATACTGGGCTACTCCAAAAAGATCAGTAAGCAAACTAAAGTGCAGCAAACAGCAAAAAGAAGGTACATTTTGTCCAACAACATCAGGGCATTAAAAAACCAAAATCGCAGTACCAGAATTGTCCACTGTGGTGCAGGCACTCTCAGGGGCAGTGACAGAAGGAAGCTCTGACTTTGCTGGTACTGCTCGTACCTGAAACAGGCAGAAAAAAGAGTCAAGGCAGCACTAGTCCGAAGTCTTAAAACCTGTTTAAGGTGCTCTGATCTACAGCAGTTACATGAAAAGCGAGCAACCAGTCAAACCAGTCAAAACCAGTCTAAATCTTTAGAGCAGTCTACAATTAGAGAAGCAAGCAATCCAAACACAGTTTAAAAGGCTTATATCAAACATAACCAAATTTTCTTCAAAACCACTGCATCCACATACAGTATTGTGCAAACGTCTAAGGTAATCATGAAAACTGATAGCATTAAAACATTAAAATCAATGCAAGTAAAAATAAATTGCATGTAAAAAAATACTTTAATGAAGTATTTATTAACTGGTAGTGAATGGTAACTGAAATTCATTGAGGACAGTTTGGAAATGATTAAACTAACACTACAATAGAAACACAATGTATTGTTTATTCATTCATTTATATTTATTCTACTGTTCGTAGTTTCTCTGCTGTCCAGCATATCTAATGTTGGCAACTAGAAGTATCCCGGATTGTTTGTCAAATGGGGTAATTTACATATGCATGTCTTAAAGGCAGTCATAAGTCCAGAGTAACAAGGGATAAACTTATATTCTTATTATAAGGGATAAACTGATGTTGGCAAGCTGTCATATAAAAGCACTAAATTGTCATAAGTAAACTATTCATGTGTGTTTGTACTGCATAAATATAGTTCCTCTGTATCATATGGTGCATTTGGCCAATTTTATACTTGCTCTAGTTTTGTTTTTCAGTGACAAGGCTTTGTTTGTCCAGTCTGAAATATTTACCACCAGTTATGTCTTACCTGGGTC
This sequence comes from Brycinus macrolepidotus, assembly GCA_037974445.1. Classification (NCBI taxonomy): domain Eukaryota; kingdom Metazoa; phylum Chordata; class Actinopteri; order Characiformes; family Alestidae; genus Brycinus; species Brycinus macrolepidotus. The sequence continues at coordinate 37,646,842 of JBBPCZ010000115.1, read as the reverse complement.
AGTTTGACAGAAGGCAGTGTCTCGCTACCCGGGTTAGGGGTAGGAGAAATCTTAGGAACAAGACCCCCAGGCAGAGGTACTCCCCCCAGGCCAAGGGGTCTGAGCTGGGGGGCTGTGTTGCATGGGGCCTGCAAAGAGATGGGGCTGTGAGGGCCACTGCTGGATCCAGAGGAAGATCGCCGCCTGATAAACGCTATCTCCACCGTTGGGTCCGGTCTGTGTGAACATATGCAAGCAATCAACTTTGAACATCTTTGTAAAGTAGTTTTAACTGAAGTAACTCATATCAGATAAATAACGTACAGATGGTGTAAGTCCAAATCATTACTGATCATTTGCAGTGGGTAGAAATATCTGACCTGAGTTTTGTTCGAGTAAGTATGCCTTTGGCCTCCTCATGTGTTACTCCGATAAAGGACTCTTTATTGATAGATATGAGCTGATCTCCAACCTTTAGTCTTCCATCCTGAAAAAGTCCCAGAGCAGAAAATATTAATAAACATTCTATTGTTATGATTAGTTTATACACATGCATACAAACGGACTTTTTTCCCCAAATGCAAACTAAAATAGTATTATTAATAATATTATTAATTATTTAGGTTTTCACACTTTCCATTTTAATCACTATTATTATGATATTATACTATGATTCAGTGATTCACCCTTTGGCAATCTCCTCCAGGCACTATTTCCTGAATGAACACCATTGGCCCCTCTGCACGGTTTGCTCCACCCTTGATGACCAGGCCTAAGCCGGTTCCCTTGGCAACACATATCAACTGAATCATGCAGTCACTGGGGGAGGAGAGGTCAAAATAAAGATTGACAAGTGTGTCAGATATAATCACTTGCAAGGTGATTAATACATTCTTTTCTGAATGACCTGAACTAATCTTTCATAGGATTTTCCACTCAGGCTAAGCAGCTGTCATTGCAGCAGCATAGCTTTTCAAACAGTGACCTTAGTGGGCCATTCAGCAATACCTGGGCAAATTTTTATTTTGAATTATGTTACTCTCACTTTTAAAGCCCCTGTCAACTCACTGTCATGATTATCTTCTGATTATTATCTAGTTTTTGTGATGAATTGACTGCAAATGGACAAAGAAAGAATTTTCTGCTGAGAGATTTTTTAAAAGGATTTTTTCTGCTGTTTTATTCTGTTCGATTTGACCTGGGCACTACTGAATCTGGTGTACATGTGACATCTGATCTGCCAAAGAACAAGTTTGTATTGTATTTAGCTACAGCTGTAAACTGTAAAACATTTAGTTTAGCCCAAAATAGGCAAGGTAATCAGAGTAGCAGGTCAGATAACTGGCTTTACTCACTCCTATTTGATATGAATGGCCATAGTACTATTTTAGTAACTGTTTTATTTAGTACGAAACACTGAAATAGCTCACAGTTGTCAGTCCTGAATGAGATTTGCGTTTGCCTATTGAAGTTGTATCACTCACAATAGAACTGAACTAGCGATGGACTAGAAACTTGGCTCTTTTTTCAGTAAAGCAGTTAAACTGGATATGAAAACACATTTCTGTAAACACAGATTCTTAACAATACACAACAAGAACTCTGTCATTTGTGTCATCACTGCTAACCACATAAGTAAAATGCAGTCAGACTCATCTGTCTCTTTATCTGACATAACATTATGGCATATCTGCATGCCCACGTACTTCATGCAGCAGCTCAGATTGAACTACCATTAAACTGTGTTAATATTTATATATTTCTTGAATATAGCCCTGGTAATGCTTATTTTGTGCCATATGTTTACTATGAGAACAAATGTGTAAATATTTAAATCAGACTGACATGAACAGGGTAAAATCCTACCATAATGTGTAAAATAAATGAGTTAAAAGTTAATAATAAACATGAATCCTGTATTTCTGAAACTGTCCGTGCACGACTCACCTGCAGACCTGTGGAGGTACTGAGGCTGTAGTGCAGTCTTTAGGGCTTAAGATTTGTGGACTTGTCGATCTTGAGGATGAAGAGGATGAAGCAGTGTCATTCAGCTTACCTGAAAATAAGACAGATTTCACTAACAAACCGCCACTGTCACAACAAACCAAAATTCATACATTCAAAATGGAAACTTTATAGTGGTGGAAAAGATGTGTTTTAAGGTAACAAGATTTTATTTAAGTAATTTTGGACCATTTCTAGTGGTTCATTCAACATTAAATGTGCACAATCTGTAAAAGGAATGTACTTTTTTCAAATGGTATACAAAAATTGAAAAACAGGTTTTTGATGTGACAATGACAGCATACTGTGTATTAAAAAAAAAACCCATTATGCTTATGCTTTATAAAGCTGACCAAATGGAACCACTGAACAGTCCTTGGTCTTTTCCAGGGTCGCAGTGTTTGGGATGTGGAGTGGGTTAGATGAGGTTCCCTCCTTTGGGATTAAGCGGATTGCTCAAGGGCGTAGTGGCAGTGGTTAGAAGAAGGACACCTGGACCTGTAGGCCTCTGGGGCTGTCAGTACACAAGCTGCCTTCTTTGCGACTGAGTCAGGAACTCTACTCTTCTCCAGCATTCTGTTGCTGGTAAGGGGCCAGACTCCCAGATTATATGAAGGTGAATAAAAGCCCTTGTTTCGTCCAGCACAGGAATTTAAACAACTGAAAACTGTTCACTATCACTTTGACATATGCACCTGTATCTGTAAAATTTCAAGGCTGACAATAGTTTTTGTTAACTACTCTAAAATATTCTTATTGTGTAATGGAAAATACCTGCGGAGACAGGAGTAGGAGATGTTCTGCCAGTTCCAGAGCTTGTATTGCTGTTGGAGCCATATTTCTCCATGAGCTCAGCAAACTCTCTCCTAAGAACACACACAGTCATGGTAGTGCTTTTTAGGGATGGGAAATACCAAGGATTTTGTTTTTGATTCAGCATGAAGTATTAAACCGCTGTTATATAAAGTAATAGTAATGCCACTGATGATAGATGAGAAGGCCTTGCTCGCAGCTGATGTTCTTATCCATGCAATTCAAATCCAGTTCATTCATGTTCAGTTAAAATAAGGTCAGGGCACTGGCAGGCCAGTTTGTCCAGGCCTCTGGACTTTCTCCACACTAAACTTGCTAAACCATGTTTTTATAAGGGCCTTTCTCACTAACATTACCTTTCACTGAAACTAAGGGATCTAGTCCATATTCTGAAAAACACATGTATACCTTTATCCCTCCTCCACCAAACTCTTGTCGTTACTATTCAGTCTGATTCTCCAGGCATCCACCAACTACAGATTGTTCCATTAGACTGCCAGATAGTGAAGCATGAGTCACTCTGTAAGTTTGCAGGGTCAACTGCTTTGTGGCAGAGCGGTTGTTGCTTCTAGTTGCTTCCATTTAACAATAATAGCACTTACAACTTACAGCTGAATGGGGCAGATCTAGCCCAGAACTGTGGTGAAGGCAGCGTCCTATGACAGTGCCACAATTAAAGTCATAGAGTTCTTCAGTTATGACTCATTCTACTGTCAGTGTTTCTGTTTGGACAACATGGCTATGTTTTTGATTTTATGCAATGGTTTTACCTTTTCTGCATTAAACACACTTTCAACTTAATAAAAAAAAAAATGAACAGTATTACCCCAGAATAATATTAAGGACAGACACAACTAGAGAGAGAGAGAGAGAGAGAACTTATCTACAGTTTACATGTAGATTCTTGAGTAAACAAACACTTGGCGTAATTATTTTTATAAAAGGGTCGATTCTCCAAAGGAAATATCAAGATCTGAAGTATGAATACCTCAGTATCAACTAGCCAGTGGTTTTCCACTTTAGCTCTCACTGTTTCCAGTTTGTCGACAACTAAACTTTAATGCACTTGTCCATAGTATTTCAAAATACCGAATGTGTTAGCAAGTAACTATAAAGCTTTTAAACACATGAGACTCGAACTAATCATTCAAAGCAGAATCTCTTTGACTTGCTAAGTGTTAGCCACTGACTTACTGATGTGCCAATTAAAAGCAACTCCTTCATTACGAATCGAGAAGAGGCTAAGCAGCATTTAATTAGATTTCTCACTTAACCATAGATAAATACTCTCTTAAGGTAAAGAGTGCACAGCATGGAACAGTTTCATATCTCAAAAACAGATTTATAAACTCCCCTGAGTGATGAAAACTGTTCAAAATGCAAAAAAAGTACACCACAGTTCATTGTGAATTGACTACAGGAGAGCATACCCTGCTACACACAGAGAAAAGTGCTTCGATAAAAACAGTTGTCCATTAGCAGTGATGGTAATCCTCTGAGGGTTGCCCACTGTTCTGTTCTACAGGTTCAAGCCAGGTTGCATCTGATTGACTGGTGGCCCTAATACGTCAACTCGTATCCAGCTCTAGGCGAGAGCATGCCATACAAAGTCCTGGAGACCAGCAGAATGCCAACTCAGTTTACATTAAGACAACCAGCACATTTTGACAGCCGCTCCAGATAGTGCCCTCCCATTAACATATAGCGCTAAAACAAAAGACCGGCTGGGTTGAGAGACTGATCACAAACATTTGCAACCTTTTTTCAGTGTGTGGCAGCAGTTGATTATGGTTTGTGATTCATTACATTTGTCAGCCTAAATGACATGATATAGCAATGAATATGGCATGCCAGTGCAATTCTACAACTTGAACCAACAGTCCCAATTAAGTGCTAAAGACCTTAATGTACTTAGAGTATTAAGACTATTTTTAGACTTATAAAAAAAAACAATCACAAAGCTCATCTGTGTTCATCCACTAACAGGATTAATGTGGACTATGACAGCAATACTCTGTTTGTCGGACAAATCAACATTTCATGGTCTAGAAACAACTAAATTCAACTTGAAATAACAAAATTCTTCTTTACAAGGTAGATCTAAAGTTATGTATAGATCTACATCTAAAGAACATTGGGGTCCTTCATGACTGGCCATTGTTAACAGAGAGTGAGGGCTTTCTGATACCTGGACTCCTCATCCCGAGCAATTAGAAGAGACATGTGGTTGGTGGCGGATGCCATGCGCAGAATCTCCACAGCCCTGTCAAAACACAGCGGACGGATTTTATGTTCTACAGGCACATTATCCTCATTTATCTCGGAACACAATGACAGATTAGAATGTAATTAATTAACAGTGACAAGATCATAATGTGATTTGTATTTGATGAGAGGGAAAAAGACGCAAAAGGACTGCTAGAGTGATTCGGACTCATGCTGGCAGAGTTCCATGATGTTCTCTTCTTGACATTCTTTTATATTTGTTTGTACCATAGCTACTAAATTAGAATGCATACCTTTCATTCGTGACACCCCCTAAATTCATGTTGTTGACATCCAAAAGGAGGTCGCCAGCTCTAAGTCGTCCTGGCAAAAACAAATCCGTGTTATTCTGATTATCAATTTACAGAAAGACGATCACTGAGTTTTTGACATGAGAAGGTGCTGGCATACCATCCTGTGCAGCCACACCACCAGGTAAGACTCGCTTAATGAAAATCCCAAACTCTTCGCCACTCAGTTCCCTGTAACCTCCAATTATCTTCACCCCTAGCAGAAGCAAAAGGGTAGAAGTTGGTGATTCTTTTTCAATAATGTTACAGACACATTAGATCAAGATCAAGATTCTTTTTTTGTCACATAGATAGTTATACAAGTACAACATGTAGTGAAATGTGCCCCTGAGTCGACCTGTAAGACTGTGCAATAAAGTTTAATAAATTATAAATATTTTTGTTGACTAAAAGTTTATTCTTTTATGAATGCACGAGAGCATTTTCCATGACTGAGCTGGCATTATTTTTGTTGCCTTGAATTCTGTACCTTTTTAGTCAGACTAAAATAGACTAAATCAATATGACACAGCTTCAAATGAGATTTTCTTTTAACTTTTTAAAAGACATTGTTGTCAAAATACTAACATCTTGACTGAATTTAAAAAACAGGGAAAAATGAACACTGTGAAGCACCAGAAGCTTTTTAAATGTCAAAAGCAGCAGCGCACCCAGACCAATTTTAGTGGAATCCAGGCGTGGATGAGACAGGGAAGGGACACCTATGAAGAATGTAATGTGATTTCGAGGGTTACATAACAATCTGTCTATTAGACTAATAGGTATAGTGCCATCACTATCACTACACTCTTTTTCTCATTAAACTATTTCATAATTTCAAAACAGTATGTACCTGATGTTTTGTAGGTGTTTCCAGTCAAATAATGAGTGATGTTCATCAATCAACTTCTTTTGGAGCCACATTGCTCTTTTATACACAGCATAACGTTCTCTCAATCAGCAAACAACCTGAACATAGTGGTCAAAGTTTATCTGAAATGGGTCTACTGCTGGATACTGCTGGGCAGATTTGCAAATTCTGATACCACAAAATAAACTGGTTTTTTTTTTTATTTCTGACCAAAAACATTTTTTTTTTTTTTTTAGAAACAAACAACTATTTTCAGCTATTTTCAACTATTTTTCACGCGTCTCAACCAATGAGAGCATTTTTTTTGTGCTCAACCACTTCACCTCACTCTAACAGGGACACTTGCTACTGAATATAGACTATTTCTGCTGCTCCTTGATAAAAGAAAAATGTTTCTGCTGGTGCCTGTTCAGAAAAAAAAGAAAACAGATTTATAAATGTTAACCTGCTGTTGCTCAGAAGGGGCCTGTTTTAATGTTCTGATCGTGGCTCTGGACTCTGAGGGGAACTTGTTTTTCTATAACAAACCAAATAAAACGTGAATGCCCTGCAGTGGCAAATAGCTTTGGTTTTATATTTGATTTGATTACATTAAAGTTTAAGTTGAGATTTACAAGAAATATTTTAACTGCAATTGTGTAAAGAGAACACTGCTGTTAAAAAGCACCTTATTTGTTTTAAGTGTTTGCAAACCAAATGTTATTGCACTTTTGTTCATATAGCAGTACTTTTAAAATAAAAGTGCGCAATACACTGCTTTTGAATTCATTATTGAATTTTGTGTATAACAAAGCAATATTTTAATTTTTTAATCGCAATTAATCGCATGATTTTAATCGTTGCCCAGCATTAGTTGTAATAAATAACATTTAAAAACTATGCTGGCTTTTTTGATGCTGGCTCCATTGCAACACCTTGTCTGAGGAAATATTTAACATAAAGACACAAAAGATCTCTATAAGATATAAAATATAGCTAAAATGAGTGTGATTGGGCCCAGCAGGCCAAGGCCCACCCCCGTTTATCACTGGTCCACTCAAAATGACTGCTTCAGTGTACTTTCAATATATAATATTATCGATAAATTGAATAAAGCACAAACAAAAATGCACTCGCTAAATTACATATTGGAAATTATATTTTTGAAATAGACCAGTAAAGATCCCAGTTTAACCAGTAGTTTTCAGTGCTAAATATAGGCACTACATCTAATTAGTATAAATTTATTGCGTGCTGCATTAGAAGTGATACTGTCATTTTGTTAGTGACTGGAAGCATATAAATATTACACATTTTAGGCATAAAAGTTGTCAAGAACACCACATGGCATTAAATAAACAGTAACTACAAATAACCACAACCTGTGAGGTAGATGGCAGAAATAAGAAAAGTATAACAGAGTTATGTTGGATATCTTTGCTCTTGTGTGGAAAGCAAGACAACACTTTAGCTTTTTTTTCCTACCATGAGCTTCAAGTGTTGTGCTTTTGACTTGCAAGCCAGTGTCTCCTTCTGCTAAAGATGCTAAATTAAGGAACAGCTACTTTAATACAGCCCCTTTCTAAAGTGATGGATGACATCCAACTCTATTCATGATTGACAATTTGATAAATTATAGAGCCCTATAGAGTTACTAACCATTTCCATGAGGTGATTTGCATCTAAAATAATTAATGTTGACCCACAGAAAGTGTGCAGAAGAAAATTCCTAATAAAGGTCCTAAGAAGGGTTATTTAGAGCAGTGCATTAATGAAATGTTTAGGTTCCCAAAAGAACATTTCAGTAAACAGTTCTTTAACCCATTCATGTCCAACAACTAAAATAAGTTTGATAAGGAATTATGTTCTAATTATTCTAAAGTGATGAATTGTTGCGCACACTTATATGTCCTAATGTTTGTAGATGCTGCTGCTCATCCAGCATTTCTTCTGAGACATAAAACAGAATTTGCCCTGCCTTTTTTACAGTAACAGCTTCTACTCATCTGGGAAGTCTTTACACCAGATGTTGTCCTGTAAGGATTTGATTGCATTCAACCACAAGAGCATTAGTGAGGTCAGGTACTGATGTTAGACCTTTTGTTTAAAAAGCGACACTCCAGTTCATCACAGTGGTATTTGATGGTGCTCAACCACTGCAGAGATCATCATCAATCCACAGCCCAATGCTGCAGGGCTTTATACTCTCCTAATTGATGCTTAGTATTGGAAATGATGTCTTTAGGCTAATATGCAGCTGCTCCAGAGCCTTTGTTTCTAGTGGCAATGCTTTTATACAAGGTTATATAAGCTGTGTGTGCGCGCAACTGAATTCACTAATAAAACTGGGTGTTTTGGATACTTTTGAACATGTCATGCCTATTTGATTTTTTTTTTAATTACAGGTATTTTCATACTTTTATTTAGAATCAAGATTTGATTTTCTATTTGCAGTTTTTTTTTTACTGTTAAATGTTATAGAAGAGCAATAATGAAGATTAATGTTTTAACATATAGTTTGATCCATTTTTATACAGATTTGTGCTAAGGCAAGCTCAGAGAACATATGTATCAAAAGAAATGACAAATTTATGATATGAGGAGTAATAGTTTATATTATGTTATAAAATATTTTATAAATGAGTTTAAAGAACGCCCACATAAGGCAAAGTTTCTATTGAAGGTAGAAGGTAGAACCATGCATTTAAACAAGGAAACATTGAAAGAATCTTATCAATGGAGTAACATAAACACGACTCACCAAGTCCTTTTCTGCAGTCAGAAAACTCCAGCCTCTGCACAGCACGGTTGATGCCGTGGGGTCCCATAATGGTCCTGAAAAACAACCATCGGCTGTCTTTTACAATTCAATCACAACAGAAAAACATGCACTGCAAAACCAAAAAGAGAGATAAATACCTAATTTTATATTTTAAGCAAAATGTATTGCCTTTGAATGTAGATGAATGGAGAGAGAAGTAGTAATAGTAATTCAAAATCACTCTAAAAATAAACACACTATTCAGAGTGATTAACAAAAGGAAGTAGGTTACTGCGCTTGGCTTTATTTCATAAACACTGCCATACATAGGTAAACACGCTCCTATTGGAAAAGCGTGCCTCCAATCTGTTAAACTAGAGCCTGATCTCTGTTGAATGTAATCCCCATAACAGACAAAAGAAACACTATGCAAAAGCTCTTATCTAGGCCATTGGTTGAAATAGCTTTGAAAAGTGAACATATATCATACAGACAGCAAATCTCATATTGTTTAATATAGGGTTTTAGTCCTTATTTTAATTTTACATAAATACTGTGTGAGAATTTCCTGATTTTCAGTTTAGCTGTTTTTCCTCAGTGCTCTAAACTGATTTGAGAAAATAATAAATCTGGCAAGTGGTGGCAGAACATCTCCAGTAGGTCTTATAAAAAGAGCATGAACTGAGGAACAACTCTCATTGACTCGGTGTCGGAACATGAATGAGACTGATGGACACCAGTCACGTGAGTTCATGTAGAGGTCAGGTGGAAATGAATAAAAGAAATAAAAATAGGTGCATTTCCAGTGAGTAAAGAGTATGACACGGTTCAGGTTGAACTTCCTTTCAAGTGCACCGTTCCCCCCTCCCCAAAAGCACCATAAACATTCTACTTTAATCTGCGTGTGACATCCCAGACATGAGGACGAGATGAGGTGAAAAGAGCAACAGACAGAATGGCAGGGTGTTAAGCCCATCATCTGCCCTACAAATGAAGCTTACATGTGAAGATAACAAACCGAGGACTACAACATATAAAGCATTTTCTGAGGACTTTGATCGCTGGAGATAAAGCGACCGGGCATAAAGAACAACCCAAGCAACTAGGCTTTTTACAGGATTGTGTTACAGTAGCCAAGGCATTTAAACTGATCACTTAATTCAGTCTAATCTGTCTTACTCGCCACAAGCCACATTAGGATACATGCCGAGGAGGAGCGCACCGCAGCCATGCTGTTTGCCCATCTCCAACGCATCCAACCAATTAAACCCTGGGAATGAACTCCCTTCAGATCTATTACCATTCCTGAAGTGTGACTACCTGTTGTTAAGAAATCCTTTCGCCTCACTTGATCTCTGTCAGGTACATACTGGTGTGTATCTACTGAAATAGTAGACATATAAAAACTGAATCCACACTGCCTGCATGAGTATAGAAAACCTCAGAGTCATAGAGAGTACGTGCAGAAACCCATGCTTAGTCTACATCAACACAGCAAATCCTCTTCATTTGCATAAACACACAGAACCTCAAACTCACAGTCATTCTCTGATTTATGGAGAATTCCTAAAGCTTCACTTCCAAACAAGCAAACACAGCCGACCAAGATCATAAGCACATCATGAGCATAAGGCAGGAGAAGAATTAGACTCAAAAACATTCACAGCTTTTCTAAATCTGCAGATTTTCTGCAATAAAAAGGAGGGCAGCCTACCAGTAAAGCAGGGATAGTCCGTCAAAGTGCTCTGCCTCCACTGACTGTGGCAGCAGTGGCATTGCAGGTCCAAAAACAGCTGATGAAATATTATAAAGGCAACCTCATCACTGGGTCGGGGAGATGATGGTTCAAATCAGGACGGTCTAAGATGACCGAGACACAGCAATCTACCCAGACCGTTACAGACATGCGCCTACCTATCCACTAATCTCCCCTGATACCCGGCAGTCACATGGTGTGCTTCACCTCTCCCTCCACTGTCATCGCTGATGGTGCGTCTCTCTCTGAAAGAATAACAAAGCACCAAACACTAAACTCTGGGACACCAGGATGACATGAGTTAAGAGGGCATGTAAAGGAACATAAAGCATAAATCATACCAAGACAGGGGTAATATGCAGTAGACTAAAAGGGGCAATGAATCACTTGCATGTAACAAATTCACAAATTAACCTAAAATAAATTGTTTTGTAAACTGCCAGCCAGCTTTAATTACAAAATGTGTTGAATGTCTGATAAAACCCCAATAAAAACAACAATGATGATGTCATTCAAGTACCATCCACAGGGTGGCCCTGTTTCAAGAGCACAAGAAACAGGAAAGTGTCGAATCACATTACGTATGTAAAGTGTGTGTGTGTGTGTGTGTGTGTGTGTGTGTGTGTGTGTGTGTGTGTGTGTGTGTGTGTGTGTGTGTGT
>JBBPCZ010000115.1:37618311-37635364 GCA_037974445.1 Brycinus macrolepidotus | reverse complement strand
CCTGACCTCAACCCCATCCAACACCTTTGGGATGAACTGGAACGGAGATTGCGAGCCAGGACTTCTCGTCCAACGTCAGTGTCTGACCTCATAAATGCTCTACAGAATAACTGGGCACAAATTCCCACAGAAACTCCAAAATCTTGTGGAAAACTTTCCAAGAAGAGTGGAAGCTGTTATAGCTGCAAAGGGGGACCATCTCCATATTAAAGTCTATGTATTTGAATGCAATGTCATTAAAGTCCCTGTTGGTGTAATGGACAGGTGCCCCAATACTTTTGTCCATATAATGTATGGATGTATACCATGCAGCTCATCCTCTGCGGAGTCTGTTTCTGTTTGGACTGTACGGAAAACAAATTTGGAAATACAGGAATTAATGCAGAAATATAAATAAATACACAAATGAATGTGAAGTACTTAAAGCAGATATGTGCATGCATCTAGATCGTCTAAACCCTTTTTTATTTCCACAAAACTTGCTGAATGTAGTAGTAGGAACTACTGTCACGCTGCTGTGTTTCGAGGGGGACGTTGAGTGTGTGGGAGCTCTCTGTGCTGTTTTGTAAGGTGTGTGGAGCAGCAGCCTGGTCTTTTCATTTCGGTGAGAAATGTTTGTCCTTTTCAGACATGTTTGTTTCTTCTCTGATACTCAATAGAGTCACAAGGCCCTCTTCTTTTCTGTCAAAACTGCTCTAAACTGTAGAAACAGGGAAAAGTATAGATTTAGCCACATTTAGCTAACTGGCTAACTAGTGTCCTCTTCAAACTGACAGGGTTCAAGTTCAAATTTATTTATATAGCATATTGTCATACACAACAGGCGTTTTACAGAAATGGAGTACAAAATAAAATGAAACAGAATAAAATAGTGGGGGAAGTAAAAGGAAAAAGGAGGTAAAAGGAGTTTTTATGCCAGTCAGATATATATCAAGTTCAAATTCAGGTTTATTTATATAACACATTATCATACACAAAAGGTCATTCAATGTGTTTTACAGAAACAGAATATAAAATAAAGTAAAATAGAATAAAATAATGGAAGAAGTAAAAGAAATAAAAGAATACATAAAAGTTGAAAGTGCAATAGAAGTGCAGATATCTAAAAGAAGCTGGAGGAGAATAGTGCAGTTTTTAGCAGCTTTTTAAAGCTACAGTTGGTGCAGATCTGAAATTGGGGGGCAATTTGAGTGCATTACCTACGTACAGTTTAGATATGTCTTTTCCTATTTTTTTTACTAAGTAATGTAACTAGGTTACTTACAGCAGTGTTTTCCAGGCCCACTGTGCTGTACATTTTAATGTTTTCCATAGAGCACTAAAATATGCAGAGCACTGGGGTTAGAGCTGAGAAACACTGACTTACACTATTCCTCTGAATCTGTTTGACCACAAAAAGACATACGCTAGGTGTGTGAACGTGTTCACACAACCTTATTTCTAAAAAGATAAAGTAAATAAAAGCAGAATGTGATGACATGCAATTTATGTAAGCCCTGCATTTAATTGAAAATAGTGCAATGACAACATATCAGATGTTGAAACTGGGACTTTTTTTTTTTTTTTTTTTGGAAATAGTTTGATGCCAACAACATGTTTCAAAAAAGTTGGGACGGGGCATCATTACCTCTGTGTTGAATCCCCTCTATTTTTAACAAAACTCTATAAATGTTAGGGAACTGAGGAAACTTACTGCAGCAGTTTTGAAAGGGAAATGTTCAATTTTTGCCAGATAGAATTTCAGCTGCTAAACAGTTCGGAGCCTCATGTTGTAGTTTTTTGTTTTACGTTTTGAGTGTTTTCAGTGGGTGACGGGTCTAGACCCGTAAAGTAAAGTAAAGTGGCCCCTTATAGCCATGTGTGAACACACCACAGCACAGCGCACAGTGTGAACAATGTGAAATTATTTCTCTGCGTTTAACCCATTCACCAAGTGAAGCGGGGGCTGCCACCAATGGGGGGCTCCCGGGGTGCAGGGTGTGGGGACGGTACCTTGCTCAAGGGTACTGGAGAGATGCCTCTAGCATGGGATTTGAACCCATGACCTTCTGGTCACAGGGGCAGTTCCCTAACCACTAGGCCACCAGCTGCCCCCAGAGCACTTGAACTCTTTTACTACAGAGCCATTGTTACGTGCCAGGGTTCTCCTTTGGTCTGTTTCCTTTCCCATCTCCTTGTTTGTTCTCTAGGACACACCTCCTGGCCCATTGATGAATTGAGGACACCTTGCGTGGGCAGGGGATTCCCCTTTAAATGGGAGAGCCCCGAGAAGGAAGATGGCATCGGTGTGTTGCCGGCCGGCGTCCCTGCGCTCTTTGTCCGTTTGGCTGCTGCGTTACTAAAGAGATCGATTTTAGGGGTACCTTATGTCTTGTCGTGAGGTTGCTTCTTATGTTATGCTTTTAGCTTTGACTCTGGTTGTTTGCTTCGTAAGGTTGTGGGGCCAGGTTAGACTATGCGCGCACCTACATTTCCACACGTAGGGTTGGCCTCTGTCCAGCTTAGGGGCGGGCGCCACTCTCTGTATCTTTGGTTAGGGTTTAGGTAGTTTAGGGGTGGCAGGTTTTTAAGACTGCTATTTTCATTTCTTTAGCGCCGTCCATTGACCCCCTTCCTTAGGAGCAGACTTTACACACTTTATGCACTTTACGCACAATGACATTTTCTCTGGCGCATTTTGCACCTTTGTGAACTTAAACTCAAATAAAAGATGAGTAAAAGGTTGTTGTTGTGTTGGTCTGTGTTTTTCTAATAACAGTCAGGTAAACCCATTTAATGTTTGCCCCAGACCTAGACCTGGGGACGTAACAGCCATGCTTTTGTAATACAGGCAGAATGTGGTTTGGCATCAGGGAAGCAAGGCCTTCCCTGAAAAATAAAGACTGTCTGGATATATATATATACTGTTCAGCATTAATGGTGCTTTCCCAGATGTGCGAGCTACTCATGCCATGCACACTAATGCACCCCCACAACATCAGGGATGCTGCTTTTTGACCTGTTCACTGACGAACTAGATAAAATCCCCAAATTCTTTGCTATTTTGTGTTGAGGAACGTTATTCTTAAATTGTTGCATTATTTGCCCATGCAGTCTCACAGAATGGTACACCTCTCCACACATTTACTTCTCAGAGACCCTGCCTCACTGGGAGGTTTTTATACCTAATTATGTTTCTGACCGGTTGCCAATGAACTTAATTAGTTGTGGGATGTTAAACCAGGTGTCTTTTTTATTATTTTTAATAATGTTGTTGCCCCATCCCATCTTTTTTGAAGTGCTGCTGGTATCAAATTCAAAATGAGCGTATTTTCATAGAACAAAAACCGTTTTCAGTTTGAACATTTGATGTCTTTGTTCTGTTTTTAATTAAATCTAGGGTTTACATGATTTGCAAATCATCTCATTCTGTATGTCCCAACATTTTTGGAACAAAGTTGTACCTAGTGGATTTGGCTTTTTTTTTTTTTAAAACAACTCTGACACATGAGTTCTATTGTGTCTTTCTATAGAAAAGCATTGCACTTAGAACGGGATAGTCTGGAGAAGCTGCACATGAGCCTAAGCTCAGCATTCAATACCTTTTTGGATACATTGATCTCACTAATGCTCTTGTTGCAGAATTCAGTTAAATCCTCACCACACTGTTCCAGTATCTAGTGTGAAGTCTTGACAAAAGAGTTGAGGCTGTTACTGGAGTGTAACAAGGACCTGCTCCCCTTTGGTTTAGAAGAACTGTTGGATGAGCAGGTGTCCACATTTATCTGACAATGTGTACTTGTTAATATTGTACAGTGTAGTTTTGTCATTTTATTATAAATTAATTTAATTTCTAAGTTAAGCATGATCATGTTGTGTTGACATTCGTCTAAATAGAGATGTCTTTTTATGTACAGGCTGGTACAAGACCTGTCTTGAAGAGGAATACATCTAGACCTTGGGGGTTATGCTTCTGTCTTTTGCCCTCCGTGAGTGCTGTGCAAAGCACTTTGTACAGCGAGCCTTTTGTAATACTCAGGTGTGTTTTAGAAACCTGAATGTCAGAAAACTAGCCACTTCTTCTTGCCAGCTATTTGTCAGGAGAGCACCTCAGCGGTTTGTTCACCAGACCCGAGGAGCTAAAACTCATAGGAAAAAGGCGTACAGTCAAGAGGATGAATGGAAGCAGAGGAATAAAACCATCCTCACGTATATCGCAGCAGCTGGGGTTGGAATGATTGGCATGTCATATGCTGCTGTGCCACTCTACCGACTCTACTGCCAGGTCAGTGCTGGATATCTGGTACCTTTGATATTGTTCTTTTGACTGTTCATCATATTGGCCGATGATTATTAACATGAAAATAGTCTTACAGAGAATGACTGTGTACTTAAACTGATTGTATATGACATTTTAATGATACCCCTTCTACCCTAGACGACAGGACTGGGTGGCACAGCAGTCGCAGGACATGATGCAGATTTAGTGGAGACAATGAAGCCGGTTAAGGATCGCATTATTAAAGTCACCTTCAATGCTGACACACATGCCAGCATCCAGTGGAATTTCCGCCCTCAGCAGTCAGAGATCTATGTGAGAAAATGAAGAGTTTTTTTTATGAGTTCATGAGTTCTTAATTCAGTAAATTAATGATTCTAAAGTTGGCCTAGGTAATAAACTGTGATTTATAAAATCACCATAAGCATGGAAACAATATGTATTTGCAGTAGATGTAAATTTGACTAGTCAAGCTGATCTACTTTTTATGATTGTTCAGGTTGTTCCAGGAGAAACTGCTCTAGCGTTTTACAAAGCACGAAATCCCACAGACAAACCTGTGGTAGGAATCTCTACCTACAATGTAGTCCCATTTGAAGCTGGGCAGTACTTCAACAAAATTCAGGTAATGGACAGTTTGCTGCTTACATTTAATAACTTTATTATTTGTGTCATTTTGATCCCTTTAAATCTTGCTACCACTATCAACAGCCTAAACATGGTCTTGTGTATGTTTAAATGAACATTTTGTGGGGAGTTCTCTACATATATTTCAACTAAACTGAACTTTCTCTGCCCGCTCCGCAGTGCTTCTGCTTTGAGGAACAAAGGTTAAACCCCCAGGAAGAGGTGGACATGCCAGTTTTCTTTTACATTGACCCAGAGTTTGACGAGGACCCCAGAATGGCTCGAGTTGACACCATTACACTTTCTTATACCTTTTTTGAAGCCAAAGAAGGACAGAAATTACCCCTTCCTGGGTACAGCTAAATAAACAGTACACTGTGCATTTTTTCAGAGACTACACATTTCTGTTGAAATATAAAGAGATCTAACAGAACATAATTTATGGAAATTTATGTAATTTCCTAAAGCCGCTATGTTAGTGTGAGTATGCAGTCTGTGTTCATGTTGGAGCTAATGTACCATGGCACTTTTTTATGGAATTCCACTTAAATTGAACAGCAGCTTCATAAGCAGTGCAGTACACCAATAAAATCCCGTTAGGTGCTGAAGTGCTTTGCCTCTTTCAGTACACTAGATGGCAGGACGAGGACGGTTGCAGTGTTCTGTGGTGCTATAAGCAAAGAAAATGCAGAAACAAAGTCCATTGCATATGCAAGAATATGTTTTTCCTGTTTTAGAGCTTAAAGGTGCAATCTTGAGATCTGATTTTGTCGTGTTTGATCATTGGGACACTGAGCCGCACGATATGGATGTTATGCAACTGTAGGGGAGGTAGAGACATCTGCCCTTACATAACGTGTGATCAAGCAATCTCGATGGTACTCAAACAAACAACGTTGCGCAATGGCAAAAAAAAAAATTGAAATAAAATAACTGCCGAGATGAAAAGCCACTTGTGAGTCAATCTAAAAAATCTTCGGTGCATGATGGGATGACCATAAGAAATAAAGCTGCAAAACGAATAGGAATAATTTATAAAGAAAGAGATTATGCATTAGAAATGTTATCCATATGGGTCAGGCTGGTAATATGTACATCTATAGCTCTATGGTTGATCAGTGTTGATGGAAAAAAGTGTCATTTATGGTGCAGGATGCATACTGTACAAGTCCACCTCAAAAACGTGCTGTTCTCTGCACGTATGCATCGTTATTCGTGCTCAGGAAAACAACAAACCCAACCACGTTGTGCTGAGTTCAGCGCTACTGATTTGGGTTCAGGCAGATGAGCCTCCACACTGTACAAACCGATAAAGCCCTTCGACTCGCCGCTGGTCCAGAATCAGAGCCGACAGACCACAACGGGGCTTGGCAACGCGCTTTAGCCACACCCTCTATTGCCAAATGGGCGGGACTATGATGTGATTGACGCGGCTGTTGACGAATGAAAGGAGAGAACTGGCCTAGCAACTCCCTGAAGGAGCCAATCAGGACACAACTAGGGATGAACTTTTTGTTTTTTCCCCCCTGTTGAGGGAAGCTGGAGCCACAGTGGAATCCAAGTAGATGATCTCAGTGAACGAGTGTGACGAGGAGGAGAAAAGGAAGCAAAGACAGGAGTGTAGTCTTGAGAGCACGCAGTGGCGAGACTTTTTTGGTATTTTGTTGTGGAATAACCTGCTCGTTTAGGTAGTAATCATAAGAAGTGGCTAAAAAGGGTCGTTTGTGCTACAGTAGGGTTCAGAAAAACAACCATTCCTCGACAGCATCTTGAAGGTCTTGAACAGACCTGGATCCGTCCTGCATCTGAGCTGGAGGAGGAGGATTTGTCTTTGGCATGTGTGGGGAATGATAGGGAAGTGTCTAGGGTTGGTGTCATGTAGTGAACAATAGAGTGACAGGTCTGAGAAAAGACAGACAGAGCACAATAAACAAAACAAAAGCAAAACAAAAAAGATGATCCATAATGGGACATCGGAGTGACACATCCATGAAGATGAGCCACAGGAGCAGCCCAGCAAAAGCCTATGATTTTCTGCTGAAATTTCTTCTAGTGGGAGACAGTGATGTGGGCAAGGGGGAGATCCTGGCCAGTTTGCAGGATGGATCCAGTGAATCCCCCTATGGATATAATATGGGTGAGTAATTAAGAAGATGCATAAGTTGACAAAATCAGGCTGCTACACACGTCTGTCCAGATGCTACTTTACCTTTTATTTTTCCTTTTGTCAGCTTGTATACAGAGTCAGATAAGATAAGATGACCCTTTATTAGGTAATTTTCATTGTTACAACAGCAGGTGGACAGAACAAAAGAAAGTAAAAGCAGTTATACAACACAACAGTATAATATAAAAAGTACACTATAAATAATAAAAAAATGAATATAGAAGATTGTGTTGTGTGTATACATGGATAGATAGATAATCCTATATTGGTATATGTATGTGTGTACACACTGGATATATATGTACATAGTGGATATATCCTGCAGTGCTTCCAGGGAAACCTTTGTTGACAATGGAGTGAACGTTTCTCCAACAAAAGTAAGAATGGCAAGGTGGAATAAATAAAGTAATACATTAACAAACTTCTTTAACTTCTTTAAAAATCTGCATCTGCACATCTGCAAATCATACATTTTTATATGACCGCAGTTGTCACAATTACATTCAGTTACATTCAATACATAACATGAATTAGGTAATCGGCAAAATTTCCAGTAGATTAAATCACAGCAGTTCAGGTAGCAGCACCTGGCCTGTGCTTAGGGAAATGTTCCATGCGCCTCACCTGTACCTGTTATTTAATTATTCTGCTCAGCATGTGGTTAGAAATATTAGGTCAGAAAGTGACGCATGTGTTTTACCACGATTAGTAGTTGAACTCTAGTAACCCACAGCCTGTTTGGGAAAAAAATAGCTGCTCCCGTGAGACAAATCAGTTTCAGCGAAATGCCATGGGGATAACATCGCTGGAAGCAGTGCTCCTGATACACTCATAAACACATCATGTTTTATACATCTGAAGAGCAAATAGTGTGTCTCCTAGGCAGCCCTTTAGAGGTTGATAATAGAAGCTTAAGGACTGTTTGTGACCAAAATCAGTTTTTTCTTGCTACTGAACTCAAACTATTTTTCTTCAGCTTATTGTATTTTGAAAGTGTGGGAGATTTTTGCTCATGTCTGATGCTGTTTTCAGAGAGCACATGGTCAAAAGTCCAAGATGTGTTGGGGTATTCTGAGCCTCATTTGCACAGGTTAGATTACACCTGTTCTGTTTGGGGACATGGAGATTGCTTCCATACACAGATCTAGTTACCCTGAACATTGGCCCTGCATTTAATGTGATTGACAGCCTGTTCACTAAGGGTCAGAAGGGACTTGGTCTCAGAATGCTTTCATGGCTGCTCTCTGTTCGCCCTTGCCTTGCAGCTTACTGGTACTTGATGGCTGTGCTTCTCATATTAAGTGCAAAAAAGAACAATGAGTCATGTGCTTCTGAACGAAGCATTAACTACTTCATTTCATCAGGGAGAAATTGCTGGTTGTGCTGTAGAAATCACCTTCTAAATGGAGCCTGTTCAGTTGTTATCTGTTCAAAGCAGGTAATATTCAGTCCAAACCAGTCCTAGCTGAGATTCCTCGTGGGAGAGTGATGCATACGTAGAGCATTACGCCACCATGTCCGCCTTCAAATTTCACAGTTGATTCATCTATTTAATCTCTGGCAGCGTTTTCCCTCTTAGGCCTTCATGTTCAGCTGCTAAGAGGCAATTATTCTACAAACAGACTGTAACATACCCAAGGTTCAGACAATAAATAGAGCAGATTCCAGACTTGTGATTAACTTTAACAGGGTTTAATGTGGGATAGATTTGGGGGATGGGGGGTGGGGGTGGGGTGTCTCTTTCTTAGGTGATAACTGAGCGGTGCAGCGAGCTCACAGAAGACTCTCTTGTGACTTCAGTCTGATGCAATTATTACTTTTGTCATAACCTCTTATATAACTCTGCTTTTCTTCGCTCCCAGGCACTGAACAAGATGTAGCTACAGGGACAGTGGATGCAGCCAAGGCTATCTGGCAGTAAAAGAGCAGAATATTCAGTTGTTTGTCTAAACACTTTTTTTTTGTGACCCTCTTTGATGGTTTGCGTTTTGGGACGAGTGTTTAGAGAGAGTGCTCTCTGTCTCAAAGTCCTGTCCTTGATGAAGGAAGCTTCTCAGCTGCTCTTCTGCATGTTGATACTGTGAAGCAAAATGCTTAGCTGAAGAATGAGCTGATGTTCATCTAGCTACCCAGATCCCTGATGTATTCCTCAACCTTTTAAACTGTATTTAACTTAAGGTCAGGAGGTATAAAATTCTGGCTCGTTCACACAGTCTGTGCGCGCTTAGGTCGATGATAACTGCGCTGCTTTGGGCTAACAAAACAGCCAGTCTCTTCAAAGGTCCAGGAAAACAGAGGGTGTTTGTGTTGCGCTTTGGTCTGCTCAGATGCTCGTGTGCTGTTGTACCAGGGAGCGCGTGCCAGCGACGGTTCTGCACGACTGAGCTTACGCTTTAGTACGTCATCACCTACTGAAGCTTTCAACTTCCTACTGCTCTCTCCTGTTGGTTCTATAAGTGTCATCCTGTCAGGAAACATCCGTGCCTCATCACTGTGTGGTGTAAAGGAAAGAGAAGAGAGGTGCACGGAACTGGGTAATTGCACAGGGAGACATAAAGTGTTGGTGTGGAAAAAAAAAAAAAAAAAAATCTGTCGAGATGAATCAGAGGTTGCCCACACAAACAGGAAGACTGTATCCCACAGGCAGACGTTTTGATTAAAAAAAAAATCATGCTCGATGGTAGTTTATCTAGAGTAACATTCTGGGATTTGTAAGGTCTTGTTGCTGAACATCAACTTATATGTACAAATACACTGTTTAGGTTTGTTAGTTATTGGATAAATGTCCATACAAAAGTGGGAACCCAAGGCATCCAATCATCCTGTCAAATGGGTCACTAGGTTTGCCCTCTAAAATAATATATTACTTAAAGTCAAGAATATGGTCCATGTAAGGAAAAAAGCCTTTTGGCCTTTCATGCATTGTTATAAAAATGTCAGTGTCAAGGTCACTGCTTTGTTTTTCCAAAATCACTTTTGTCGACGGCGTCAATAAACCCTTATGAAAAAAGATCTACCAGAGTTTCTACTGGCTTCCTAAAAAAGTCTATTCAGGTCCTCACTATAGTTTACTATAGCACAACACATACACATTCTAGATTACAATAAAACAGTCCTAAAGGAATATTAAAATATAATTGATTTTAATAGAAGTATTATTAGTAGAGTTTTTGTGTCTTAGGGTATTGCATCATGGTCTGCTAGGACCTGTAATTTAATTTAAAGTCTTTTCTGTGTGTGTGATCTGTTTGAGAGAATATTTTATTACCTCACCCTCTTAAATGTTAGTACATACCTACGGATACATTTGTGCTTTCCAGGTCACTTACCATGATCTTGTGCTTAAATTAATGTTGGCTGAGTGTATGATGGGTTAATTTGGCTCTGTTCTGGCAGGGTGGATAATTCAAAGCCCCGTGCTGTCACTGAGATATGCCTCAGAGAGGGAGCATGTATATTTCCACAGTATTGGCTTTCAGCCTGGCTGTCAGAGAGGAATGCACGATGGGCCATGGAGCTTCTCAGAAGAGATCTGAGTGATCACTTTGTGTGTTTGTTTTAGGAGTCAAAGACCTCTCAGACGTGACACTAAGCACTCCTAACAATCAAAGAGACATCTTTAAACTTTCCCTTTGTTAGTACTGTACCCCTATTGTGTTATTCATGGTTGCCCAGAGACTGTTCCACTTGAGCAGAGGAATGGCAAGCAAGATGCAGATTAAACCAGACATATTTCTGTTCCCTTTTATTTTAGCATCTGCATACAACACGCTTAGTCATATTTAATGTATCCCCTTGAGTATTAAAGTTGTACCATCACTGCATTAAAAATACTGCTCATAAACAAGGCGGACCAAAAACGAATAATTTGTGTACTCTGCTGTCTTCTGCAGGGATCGACTATAAAACAACTACCATACTGCTTGATGGGCGCAGAGTTAAGCTGCAGCTTTGGTGAGTATATCTGCATCAGAATGAACACAGCTACAGCTGCCAGTTTTCCAAATGAATCGGAAAGAAGTGACAGTCATAGCCTTGAGCCTAGTCCAAACACGTGTAGAGCAGTTTTGTTCATGGCTAACTGATTTTTTTGTATGTTCAGTCATAAATTTGAATTAACATTTGACACTGTGCACATTTGGGCCTCGGCTGTATCTCTAACAGCAGTAACTGTTAGTAAGCAGAAGCGAGATTGAATTGTCCCTGCAATTGTACCTTCATGTGCAGGAGACGATCTTTTGGTTAGTGAAATATGAAGAGAATGTGCCAAAAGTCTAAGTATGTAAATTATACCATTGCTCAACACAGTTTTCCAGCGAAGCGCACAGCCGAGTCACTCTCGCCAAGCATGCCCACAAGCCTTATTTAAATTCTAGAATATTTTTAGAGGCTTGCACTCTCACTTGAGTCAGCCTTAAATTATTAATTATATCTCGACAGATGAGGCCTCTTGGTGAAGAGTGTTTATAATAATTCATCCTCTATCCATGGCGGTATACTAGCACATCCCAGCCGTTTGTAGAGTTGGGCCATGTACTGTAAATGATTCAGAAAGCTCTGCTTCTACTCATGGTCTGCTGCCCTGGCACCATGCACCAGGAGCCAAAGCACTTTACAAAGCACAGGCCAAAACGTAACTGGATAAACATCTGAGCTGCTGGAAATCTGGACAAGAACAAGAACCCTGTACAGTGAGTTTTGTTGTTGTTGTTGTTTTGTAGGGACACCTCTGGACAAGGACGATTCTGCACCATCTTCCGCTCTTACTCCAGAGGAGCACAGGTACGCTCACAGACATGAGCACCAATACCACTGCATTGTTAAGGCACCGAAGTACCCAGACATAATCATGTGGTAGAGGTTAACTTATCATACACTCCAAAAAAAAAAAATTACCTTACAGAGTACAAACGTGCTAGTGCCGTCAGTGGTACATCTTAAGTATCTTTTATTAGGGAACTATTTGTAAAATATTCCATTGTAGTTGTATTTGTTAAGTTGCATCAAATGAATACACTCTGTCTCAACTCCAGGCTTATTTTTCTAATTTAAAAAATGATTAGGGTGAATCTAACAATGTAGTGGAGATGCCCATACACCAAAAGGCTAAATTACATTGTTTTAGAATGTTTATAAAATTTCACGGTTACAGTTTTGTGATAACCGGGACTAAGAAACAATATTGAATGTGTATCAGGAGTCTGACTAATCTGTTCCACTTAATAAGATCCATTGTATCTCTGATAATAACCAGTGTTTTGAATCTCCAAACAGCTGTTGTTGAATCTTTTAAAAATGTCCAAAGCAAGCAGATAGAAGACCTGGGCATTAGACATTTGAAGTTGTTGATAAAATTCAGTGTTTTCATTTGCTGTTATTAAATGCTCCACCCGGAGGTCAGCGATTCCTGTTTAAAGTCTGGTATGTGGTAAAAACAGGGTGGACTCTTACTGTTGATGTGACATTTTCCTGTTCTGGCTCAGGCACATATCATAATAATGCCCACGGTGAGAGGAAACGACACCACAGTGGGTCTGCTATTCCATGCAGATAAAATCATTAAACTATGCATACCTTCTCTCTGAGAACTAATAAAGAATTTACTGGATCTAAAACTAAGCGGGTTCAGAAGGTAGAGCAGCATATTTATAGCAGGTTGAAAAGTTCATGTTCAATTGTGGATTTCTGTGCAAATTTCAGTTTGAGCTGTGACCTTATACTTGTCTCTGTATAAAAATGTGTCATGTTATGCTATGTGTCATCTTACATAATGTATAACGTGTTGTTCACAGGGTGTTATACTTGTATATGACATCACAAATCGCTGGTCCTTTGATGGAATTGACAGATGGATTAAAGAGATTGATGAGGTAAAATGCATTTATACCCCATATTGAGTGTTTCAGCACAAACAGATTTTCTCTACTGTAATGTGAATATAGACATGGTCACATATGTCATTTTTGGAATTCTGATAATATACACAGCATCATGGATAAAATGTGCATAATGGATAAAATGGGGGGGGACAAAAGTTATTACTCCTTGTAATAAAAGCCTTTAACTGATCAACAGACACTTCAAAAAACAAACTAGAGCTCATGTTGTCTACAGCTGAGTTTCAGTTGCTTTTCTCTCTGATATTCTAAGGAAGCCAGAAACCAAATGAATATTTTTTGATGAAGATGAAATACTAATGAATCTCAAAAACACTGAACAGATTAAAATGTAATAATCTGTCTTAATTGTGTGTTTCACAGCATGCACCAGGAGTGCCTAAGATCCTGGTGGGGAACCGTCTGCACTTGGCCTTTAAGCGCCAGGTGACCACCGAGAATGCCCAGGCCTTTGCAGAGCGTCTGGGGGTCACCTTCTTCGAGGTCAGCCCCTTGTGCAACTTCAACATCACAGAGTCCTTTACTGAACTGGCTCGCATTGTTCTAATGCGTCATGGCATGGAGAGACTCTGGAGACCCAACAAAGGTAACAACACTGTCCTATGTTGCCAATTACTGACCAACACTATTTAAATCACACAGTCTGACCTATCGCAATTATTTAGGTATTGATTGGTCTGCTTGTGACGCAGGAATGTGAATAAGACACTGAACATGGAACTTGAGGAAGAAGGTTGCTCTGATTTATTTTTTATTTAGCAGCGTATGGGGATTACTGAAATGTATGTCAACATATGGGCATGAAAGTATGTCAAGCACAGAGTGCCTGAATTTATTTTGAAAGCATTTAGATAAGCGATCACAGCTTCCATTTAAACCTAGGCTAGTCATAACTGAGTGACCACATGAATTTACACAGCAATTACGTATGCAGCCAAGGAATGCTCAGTAAGCCAAAAGAATGCAAGGTTTTTAGAACCTTTAGACTCACTTTGGGGACGCCCAGTGGTCATATATGCAAGCAAATCTCCAAATGACCCTTCCTGAGCCGTAAACAAGAAATAAGGCATGTAGATCCAGAATAAACAGAATGACAATCTCCCATAACCTGTTTTAAGTAATAACTTGTGTGTGCAAGTCTTGAAGGTTTATTTTGGCTGTGGTTCTTTTTGAGGTTATAAACAATGACTAATCAGCACTTTTTGTTCTATCTGACTATTTTAGTCTTTGAATGCCATGCTTTATGTATTGGCATGTTTGAACTTCATAATCGCAAATGGCATACTTACATACTAATGTTATAGTTATGAAGTTTTTTCTTAAAATCATTACAAAAGCACATGGGTGTACTATAGTACGGGCATGTCTTTGGACTGTGGGGAAACTGGAACACCCACCAGAAACCCATGCAGACGTGAAACCCCACTCATAAAGGGCCCTCAACCACCCTGGCTGGGAATCAAACCCAGGACCTTCTTTCTGTAATGCGACAGTGCTACCCACTGCACTCTGCTATAGATATATCATGAATTTGACATTAATGCATTTTCACAAAGCAGGATTTCTCAGGTAGCTGGACAAAGTGAGGGTTGTCGAGTAAGAATGTTCCTTTACCATTTTCTTACTGGAGAGACCTTATATGTCTCTGTTCCTCTGTGTTTCTTTGCAGTGTTGAGTCTGCAGGACCTGTGCTGCCGCTCCATTGTCTCCTGCACTCCTGTGCACCTGGTGGACAAACTCCCTCTTCCTGTTGCCTTAAAGAGCCACCTCAAGTCCTTCTCCATGGCCAACGGGCTCAACGCCCGCATGATGCATGGACGTTCCTACTCCGTCATAGCCAGCAGTGTGAAGAAGAGGAACGGAACAAAAAAATCCAAACTCATCTACCCACCCCTGAGCCCATCCCAGAACTGCGCAAGGACCAGCTGCAAGATATCATAGTCTAATGACAGTCTGCACTCGCAATTTATACACACAACCACTGTTTACAACATGAGGCAGTGCTCAAAGTCAACAGGGTTTTACTTCAGTGAAGATATTTTGCAGTGACTCATGGCTAACAGTGCCCAAGACCTTTCCATTACACCCAGATACTTGGAGTTCATTCCCCATCCTGGACCTGAATGTGAATGCTCAAAGAGATTGAACAGACTCAGAAGAAGGGATTTGTTTCAGAGTGTGAAGCCATTATTTCACCATATTTTGCATATATGTACAGAATATTTCATCCTGTTTGTAAAAATGTTAATGGTACTGATTTTTCCTTTTTGGACGTAAAACATGTCACTGAGCTTGGACCAAGCGAGCATGAGGGCAGAGAAAATGGTCCTGCTTTTTGAATATTTCAATTTTCACAGTGGACCTAGTTAATAATACCAGCTTGTCTTCTTTATCTTCTAATGCTCTTCAGGGTACATGTATTGAACAAACGTCAGTGTTAAGAAATGCAGCTCTTTGTATCGTGTATTTAAGTCATGTTGTTTGATACTATATTGTTATTATTCTTAATTATTGTATTGCACTTGAACAGTGAACAATATTGTAATATTTTATATGGAGTGACACCAAAGACACGGCAGATTGAATAAGAAGCTTATCAACACTAACATGGTTTGATACTACCGATTTACTACGGACACTAATGTTTCAGATACACTGCAAATTTACAGGAATTCCTAACTAAATATTATTTTTTTGTTTTCTTTTTTCCCTTTTTTTTTTTAATAAAAGTGTGTTACCAACAGCATAACTTGCTTCATTTTTTTTTTCCAAATCACATCGAAGTTACCACTAGAGGGCAGTGTTGTATTTTATTTTTAAACCATGAGGGTAGAATTATCCACTGTTATGGATTAAAAGGAATCACTGAAGACTGGATCCAGTGGGTTTTGTGCTTAGACTAGGGGCAATGTGGGGAAATGTATTGTAAATAGCAATTAGTGCTTAATTAGCACTTGCAGAATAAGATGCATGCTGTAATAGCCAGAGAAAAGCTTCACCCTTAACCTCAGTTCTGTAATCTAGGAATAACAATAACTCTGTAGTGTTGATATGATCCATCAACGAATGGAAATCCAAAGAGTGTGATGTGCTCTCGTCAAAATCTGAGGTGCAGTTCTGTGTGAACTTAAAATCTGACCTCTGTGAGAGCTGCTGTCAGTAAATTACCAAAGACTCTCCCTGTATCTTCCACACATCAGCCCCACGGCACATTCACATAATACGCTGTTTATACACAAATACAGCAAGCGCCCTCAAGTGCACCAGTACAGACAGGCAAAACCTGAAATTTTAGCACTATTCACTGACACCTAATATAAACATTCCACTTTATAGAACGGCCAACTTTCTTTATCAGAGAGTGAGGGAACGGCACACCCTTCAGGGCAGAAATTAGGCAACACACCAGAATAAAAATCACTCTACGTTCAGTTTCACACCTTGCACTCTGACCCCTCCTAAATTGCTGACGGAGTGAATTCTCCCGGACATGTACTAAAAATAGGCCTCGTTTTTGATGGTGTCGAGTGTTTGAATGGTATACAGTGTTAAAACTCCACAGAGGTGGGTAGTAAGTAGTTAAATGTACTCTAGTGTACATTTGTACTTTCCTGTGTATTTTCATATTACAATACTTTTACTTTTACTCAAGCACATTTCTGATAAATGGAAACAATGTTTTAATCAGTTGCATTTTAGTGATTTTTACATTAGATGCTGGGTGCTTGAAGAAATTCCGCCACAGTTCTGTAAGTTACTCAGTGTAGGTTTCTCTCCTGGTTCTTTTGTCCTTGAGTCATCAGTTCACAAGGGTAACAATGCTTTTACTTTTTTAGTAGTATCAATACTTTTATTCTTTTATTCAGACCAGAATATGAAAAGACATCTTAGAACATCTCAGCACAGTTTACAGCATCATGCTACTAAAAATGTGACATGTTCTACAAGCACTTGTAGTAAAAACTGTTTTGGGGTGTCAATTATGAAATTCATGTTACTGAAACCAAACTGACATTAAATCTATCATTTCTTATCTTCTTATCTTTTAGCTGTTCATGTGCATGAGCTGAAGAGCCTGCAGATGGCATGCTTATCACATCTCCC
>JBBPCZ010000115.1:37579294-37594810 GCA_037974445.1 Brycinus macrolepidotus | reverse complement strand
TGTGTGTGTGTGTGTGTGTGTGTGTATGTGTGCATCTATGGAAATGCTACAGGGAGACAATAAAAAGGAATCAGGTACTGGGAGGAAATCCTAACATGTCATGCAAATAGAGTGAGGAGAGATATATATCTCTAAATGAGAAACACAATGGCAATAGATTCAGTGGGACAGATGAGTATCTTCAGTACTGAGTGGGGAAGAGAGCAGTTTCCTGCCCAGCCATCACTTTTCAAACCCTCTTCAAGCTCCCTCCGTACATATGAATGATGGGAGATAAGACTGAATGAAATCTAAAAAGCTGGAGAAGAAAGCCACAGAAATATGCTTACATCCTCACTATCGGGATATTTGTGGGAAGATACGCTGACAAATAAGGAATAAGTGTTCTTAATTGGGTTCTGAAATCTAAAAACTTACAGAGTAGGCTAATTTCAGTTTTTGCTGTGTGTTTTTTCCAGTGAATATTGATTTCTTAGAAAGAACGGAGTTTTTTGTTCTACACGTCTATGTACTGGTTAAGCCCTGAGCCTTGGATTTTTCATTGCAATGAAGGACGGGTGCAGCATCTTATCTGCAGTTATTTTGCTTTTCTGTGGCAATAACTCTGTAAATGTGCTTAATTTAAGAAAATGTATTTATGTGTTTGTTGCCAGCAGTGAAAAGGAAAAGTGTAAAATACAGGCTATGCTACAATGAGAATTCAGTATCTACAAGAGTGTGGGAAAATCATTTAGTTCAGTGACTGATTTTGTAGAAAATGACCCTTTTATTAAATTAAAAGCTGTACACACGGAGAACTTATGTTGTGATACATTCGTATACATGCAGATTTCATGGGGTTATAGCAAACCTTCCTGCCAGATTGAGGATTAGACAATGAAGTCCTGTAATCTCCTATGAGAAATGCATAGCATGTAGATTACCACTAATATTCAATTCATTTATTAAAGCCAGCCAGTGAGCAGGGTCAGAAACTGCCCCTAACTGCAGCACAGTCTGTTCCTTTATATCAAAATCTGCTCTTTATTCAGCACTGAAGCAAACTAGTAGTCACTAATGTACCCTACACATGGCAGGCCCATGCCAGCATATAAGCTGTTTTAGATTATAGCCATCCTGAAAAGCCTCCTGCTGGCCTCAAAAGGAATGCTATGGGATTCAAAAACATCTGGTATGGGATTTTCTTTTTTTATCGAAGCCCGAGAACAAGGGGCATTGTTAGCATCTAGGTTAGGCTACATTTCACAGCAAGGCGATATAGTCCATCTGGAATGAAGTTTAAAATAGTGCTTCTTATGCGCAAAATGTTGGTTAGAGTGACTGCCAAAGAAGGGTTATGGCCTTGATAGTCATGTGGGTTCAGTACTTTTATTTCAACTAATTGGAGCCCTCTGTATGTCAGTCTCTGTAGAGCTGAGCTTGGCTGATCTTTTCCTTTATTTTCTACAAGGAGGAAAAACAGTGAGTCCCAGGGCTCCCGACACTCCAAGCCCTTTTGTCTCTTAAGGTTTGCCTACTTTAGGTAAGCTGCAGAAGTTATCTGAAGGACGCTGGATCAGCCTATCGGGCTGCCGGCAGGCTTCTGTCAGAGAGGAGTCTTGGGAAAGTGTCTCCAAACCTGTGACACTCTCCACCTCTCCACCTATTTTCCACATGGTGGAGCTTAATTAGGCCCCTCAGTCTTCTTTATGCATTTTCAGTTATGCACTGTGCTGTGGAGGCAAGCACTGATGTTGGCTGTACAGGGCAAGAGGACACATCTTATGAATCATAAGCTAGCACAGTCCCACAGTCTTAAAAATAAAGGTTCAAAGAGCTCTTGGGGACATTATTTAGAATTTTTATGTCTTTTAAAATGTTAGATATTTTTTTTTATAAAAAGGATTTTTGTTTTCTTAGACTAAATTTAGAGCAGCTAGAGTTGAGATTTTTTGTCTCATTCTGTCTTATTTTATCTTATAACCACAAAGACCTTTTTAACAACCTTTTTAAATTGAAAAGAACCTTTTACGTCAAATAGAGGCTGCAGAAATGGTTCTTTAAAGAATCAGCCATTAAAAGGTTTTAGAGAATAAAAGTGGGTTTCATGGAATTGCTCCAGATAACTCTTTTGGTACATTTTTATTTTTAAAAAGAAAATGTCAAATTTTAAATAATAGCACAAGGAAAATACAGATAGAATAAATCTCTTAAACCCTTAAGGGCAGTATGAGGACAACATTTCACTTCACCCTCATAACCACATATCTTACATATTTCATAGTAGTTACTGAATCATTCATAGTTGTTACTGAATTATGTTTCATAAGATTAATATCTAAGTAATAAGGGGTTTAGAGGTCAAATGTTTATATATTCAAACGATTTGTGTACGGAGTTAAACGAGCTCACACATCTAAGAATATGACATTCCACAATTGCTTTATCAAACAGGTACTGAAGATAAATTTTAAATCTATTCAAAAGGATTATAGTGGAAAGAAAAATGGTTGAAAGCTGGGCAATAAATCATAACACCTACTTGTGGCGATGGTACAGATAGGATCAATACTCCAGCAATTTATCTTCGTATTGTGAATCTAGTCCTCATGTTCCACACTTGGGAAAGGTGTTCAAGGTTAATTGTTCACTGTGATACAAGGGTATAATATGACTGAGTTACAACAGACATACACTACATATGCATAAAACCACAGAAAATGAATACAGTAAGTAATAAAAAAAGGATTTTATGGCTAAAAATGTGCTTCCTTTTAAGGAACATATTCATTGTTTTAAAACTGAAGTGAACAAGTGCTCAAATCACACTTGGCACTGTTCAAATATATCAATTGTTCCTAAATTATTCTCTCCAGCACAGAATAAATTTGTATTTTATATCTGCTCCTGTCTGAATGATGATGGTGATGCAGCTCACGTCTTACGGATGGCTTTATCTGGGCCTCTCTGAGGTAGACAGAACCCATTTTAGACAGCCCAGTGATTTTGAGAAAATCTAATTATTTTCTGTCATGAGTGGTGCTTAGATGTCCACTTACAGAGGCATGCATAATTCAGATTACTGCATGAGCTGAAGTGGTTTTGTCAGGTATATTAATTGTTCATCAGTAGTAAACCAGATGCTATATATATTTGCGCTCCTAGCAAAAAGAATTCTATATGGTACCAAAAAAGGTTCCATGACCTTAAAGCACAAAGAATGTATCCTTAAGTGAAAGAATGGGTAGTGTGTCAAAATCTTATTTGGGGTAGTATGGAGCCAAAAATATACTTGAATGTAAAGCAAAAAGAATCTACATCTAAAAATTCTCAAGTATATAATTTTTCTTTGTGTGGTGGTGTGCGATCCAGTGGTGACTAGTGTTTCAAATGTTTAAATGAAAATGTAAAAAGTGAAAAGTTTTTTCTCTTGAAAATGTAACTGATTGGGCACAAGTATTCTATTTCAATGACACACAAGTAAAGTATTCTAAAATAATACTTAAAAATAGCAAAGATGTACACTGTCCAGAACCCATTTTTAAAAGCTGTCTTTGAGGAACTATACACAACAGCTTTACCATCACTGAAAAGAACTATTTAAATGTTCATATGGTTCTTTGAGCTGTCATGGACTCATCACTTTTAGCAAGAATCCTTTGAAGAACCCCTTTTTAACTACTAGCATGCAAGATGTTTTGTTGGGAAGTTGGATTAAAATACATGGAACAATGAGTCAAATTATTGTCATGAATAGAATCTGACTTCTATGTGGATTTTTTTTTTATTACACCTCCCCATCAGGCTGAGGGTTCGTCCTTCCTCCAGATGGGTGCCTCCATCGAGCAGCAGATTAACGTGATGTTCAAAGTGCTGGAGGAATACAACTGGAGCAGCTTTGTGGTGATCACCAGTCTGTACCCTGGCTATGAGACCTTTGTGGACTACATTCGCTCTTTCACAGACAGCAGCTACTTCCTGTGGGAGCTGCAGGATGTGCTAAGCTTTGAGATGTCGGTGGGAGCCAATGACATTCGTTCACGCAGACTGCTGCAGCAGGTGGAT
Organism: Brycinus macrolepidotus; assembly: GCA_037974445.1. Classification (NCBI taxonomy): domain Eukaryota; kingdom Metazoa; phylum Chordata; class Actinopteri; order Characiformes; family Alestidae; genus Brycinus; species Brycinus macrolepidotus. The sequence continues at coordinate 37,590,766 of JBBPCZ010000115.1, read as the reverse complement.
GCTCAGGTGTATCTAGTGTACTGTTCACACGAGGAAGCTCAGTATCTGTTCAGGATGGCGTCTGATGTTGGACTCTTAGGGCCTGGCTATGTCTGGGTCATTCCCAGCCTGGCAGTCGAAAACCCAGAGGCCACTCCTTCTGAGAGTTTCCCTATTGGAGTCATCAGCATTATCTCTGATCGTTGGAGGAAAACGTTGCGTCAGAGGGTGCGGGAAGGTGTGGCCATCGTGGTGAAAGGGGTCTACAGTTTCCACAAGCACAGAGGATTTGTTCCTGAGGGGCACAGTGACTGCAACAGTTCCTCAAAATCATATGCCAATAATTCAGTTTTCAGGTAAGACTTTGATTTTTCTTGTACATTTTATACATTGACGTAGCTTACATATCAATGTGCCAAACACAAATGCATAGATGCATGGCCATTACTGTTAATTTGAGTATTATGATAAACACTTGTCTGCCCCTAAGCCGAGGCTAAATGGGATTTAACTGGAATCAGATTTTGAGATTTTTCAAACTCATCAACAGTTTCTGTGAAAGATCAGGTTTATAGAGCATAGACAAGTCAATTGTCAGCCATCAACTGATCCACATATACAGCTAATTTACTGACCTCTTAATAGTTCCCTTATCTATCCTTACAGTCTGCTTGTTCAGCTAATTTGAAGAAAGCAAATGCCAAGTTCTGCAGAGTGAAGTACTGAGACATTGACAAAGACTTTCTGATGTTAATTAACTGGAGCAATAATTCCTAGAAATGTTTTAAATGTAGTCGTAAGTGTAGTCCTCCTTTGGCCTGCATCATATTCTCTCTCTCTCATGATCTCTTAGAAGGCAATAAACCATATGAGAGACTCTTTTTTTGGCAGCTGAATAGAGAAGTCCAAGCTAATGTGAAATAATATTCATACATTTCTTTTCACTATCTGATGTAAGTACTCCCAGACAGGAGTTTTCTTTTTATAGTCCACAAGGCAAAACACTAAGACTCGCAAAGCTCTTCTGCTTTTTTGGTCAGTCTTCCCCTTTTATAATGAGATTCCGAGATTCTCGAGATTTCCTGGTTAAATCGGCTTTTCACCTGGGAGCAGCCGGCCTCATTAAAGACTGTTCCAGTTGCTTCCACAGACTTTCTGTGATCAAGCGTTTCAGAGACACATGAGTGACTGGCTTTCCATCCGTAATGTTCCCATATTTCTGGGCTATATATGGTTTTCTGCACTTGTTTTAAAGATCATATTTTATTTTTGCACACAGTTTATTATTATTAAGTGATTTTGACTGTAGTGGCAGTCTTACTAAGCTCAGTATCAGCTAGGATACACAGTTCTTGGGAAGTTCTCTGACTGCTGGTCTCCTCCTACTACCCAGTGTTAAACTTGTTAAGGTTTTTCACACCAAGCATAGAGCACCGTGCCCTTTAATCCATGCCTCAGGTAAAAGAATATGGCTGTGAGTATAATATATTCTGATGTGCCTTAGTAAAACTTTACATTCCCTCTATCCCTCAGGCTTCATTCTTATTCACTCCAGCTATATGTTCACTCCTAATGCGTGCTATAAAACACAGGCCATTGCATGACTCTTTATGGGTCCAGCTGTTTGCAAAGACACTATCAATCTGCAGAATGGAGGATAAGAAATAAATCAAAGAGACGTGCATGAATTTGTCTGAAGAGTTCTGTTCGCTTGGAAAGAACCAAGCCTTTAACCAAGCTTTTGCTGCCTGTCTGGTTATTTTATAGGCATATGCTGAATGTGACATGGGATCACAGAGACCTCTCTTTCAATGATGATGGCTATCTCACAAACCCTTCCATGGTGATCATTGCTTTGGATAGGGAGAGACGCTGGGACAAGGTAAGACTTTTTTTAACCCAGTAATGTCCACTGACGTAGATAGCATAAGCAATTGCTTTGAGTGGGAAGTTGCTTTTATCAGTTGTGTTCCATGATTTTCTCCTGGGGACCTACAGCTCTGCACAGTTACAGGTATTTTTTGCCCCATAACACACCTGATTTATCTCATGAAGGACTTGATAATTAGCTTGTGAGCTGGACCTGATGTGTTTGGGAAGGGAATAGTTGAAATGGTAACACTCATAATCCTCTTTCATACATAGCTACGCAGGAACTATGCAGGAACTAAGCAGGAACATTTAAATCACTGCTACTAACTACCAAGGAGTTTTACAGGTCTACTTACTATGGATTCTTTAAAATAAAAACTACTGTAATTCAGAATCAGAATCATCACCATGTAAACTACAAAGAAAATAAACACACACACACACATTAATAAATAAATAAAATGAGCTTAAAATCTGGCAATATGTTTTGATTTATTCTTAGTTACAGCGTATTTTAACTGGCAATGTACAATTATGCTCATTAGCCCATACAGAAATGTACATGGAATGAACAACCAGCTTTGAAACATTTTACTTTTCACTTTAATATGCGTATATATATATATATATATATATATTGAAAAAGTTCAAATATGTAAAACATTTCCACACTTTTTAACTCTATTTATTAAGAATTTCAAAAACAAATGACATCAATTGTTTACATAGTCACCTTCATTTGCGATGCAGTTTTCCCAGCGTCACATGACACTCTCAGACACGCCCTATGATACATGTATATATATATATATATATATATATATATATCGCAGTCTCACATATGAAATATACTGCATTGACAGATTTTAATAGAACAGAGGAATGCATAAGTAGGTGAATTTGTTTTACTTTTTCGGTATGTCACATTTCGTATTCAAAGTATGCTCTTGAAGTACAGTTTGTGTGAAACTGGCTCTGCTGACTTCATCCACTACTTGAGAAAAATCTACTCATTTAAATTTCCCCACAACTAGAGAAAAAAACACTACTAACTTCACCCCCTACTGGGGAAAACCCACTTTGCTAATTTCACCCATAACTGCGCTCAGCAATAGAGGTTTCCCAGAAACAGTTGCTCTGTAATTCCTTTAATTGCCCTGTTGCTTTTGCAGTTTTCTGTCAGTTAGTGTTAATCAACATCACGTTCAGTAATTCATCAGTTGTTCTAAAAAGAATTATACGTAATAACTCATACTCTAAGAAATATATGACTCGACAATTATCGTTTATTTGATAATTAACTACTCCAATCATTAGTTCACTATTACCTAATGAATAGTTAACCAGATCTCCTCAGTAGTTAATAGTGATGATTCATGTGTTAATGTGGCCCTATTTATCCATCCCTGCTTGGTCCCTGCATAGTTACTTATTAATGAAACAGTGTAATGAAGTGTTACCACTGAAACTATTTGCTACTGGTAATTCAACTGCTGCCCTTAACACTGTAAATGTTGTAATCAAAGGAATAATTTCAGCTACACTTTAACAAAGACATTTAGCACATGGTTAATATGGAAATAAATTGGAATGAAGTAACTACATACATAAAAAAAATAATTTTGAAACAGTCTGGGATGGTTTTAGATTTGGTTTTTATTTCCTGAAGCAATAATTTGTATCAATTTGACTTTAAATCAAATTGTAGAACTTAGCTTTGTACAAATACATACATTACACCTATATCTGTGTAGTTATATTCCAAGGGGATAGATGGGGGGTGGGCAGTAAGTAACATTTCACCTAGGATACCCAATAGGTCAGGGCATCAGAAATGTTGTATCTTACATTAATCTCAGAGAACAATATATGTTATTGTCAACAGATAATAGGTATTAATTGATCAGTAATATGATTTAATATAATAAAACATTTTATTGAAATCACTGTATTTCAAACTGTTCAAGGGTTCTGATTTCTGCATGACTTTATATCAACCCACTCCACAAACTGACGCTGCACATTTAACACAATTACACATCCTGAAGTTTAAATGCCTGTTAACTGAGGTTCCGATGCTGTGGTTCTGAAAGACACTGAAATGGGACAGATTTCTGTGCATTCTGCAGTGGTTGAGGTGTTTCTACATATTTCTGATGAAATACAGTTTTCTGGATCATAAATTTCAGAACCTCTTGAATATAACCTCTATATTCCCTTCCAGTTTTATATGCACAACTCTAGTCATAGAATTATTGAAATCCACAATCTTGTGTCCGTTTTATGCACTGTTAATTTTATAGAGAGCATATCTTTTAGCTTTTAAACTCAAATGCATTGCATGTCGGATGCTTTTCGGTAGAGATCATTTGAAGGGCACAAAAGGTAGCATAACACAGAGTCACTTATGCAAATGACAAAAATGACCAGAGTAAAAATCATTTTTCATGGTCAACAACAGCAAAGGATGCAATTACAGTCTGTAGTCTAAGACAATCCCTTTGTCCTCACTTAGTTAGACCCTCGGGGCTATGGTTTCCTCCGATGGAGACACGTGGAGAGAGGTTGGCAATGTGCTAACAAATCCTGACAGTGGGACCAGATGTGGGTATAAATAGTGAAAAAGCTGAAGTACGTGGTCAGTCACATCCTCCTTGAGGTGGACAAGGGAATAAAATAATGATAATGAGCACGCTTTCATCCAGCGACCGCAAAGACATGCTGTAAATGCCTCATAGATCATCAGTGTTAGATTATCACAGGAAAAAGTCATACATCTCGCCTCTGGCTGCCACCATCTCGCCGTTCCCCTGTGTGACATAACAGCTTATCTTTATCAGTTTGCCCCCCGCTGGAGCCTCCTTTTTCCCATTGACACTCTCAGTGCCACTTGTCTGTCTCAAGCTGCTGGAGCCCTGCTCATCTGAGTGGAATGAATCTCAGCTGCACTGTTTTAAAGCACAGGCATGCCATTTCCATGTGGTGCCAAGGGAGTGCCCAGAGACTGTCTAGCCACTACAGAGGGCAACCCGACAGACCAGAGAAAACACTGACCACTCCATAGTGCTAGAGTGTTACAGGAAGTTGAAGATACTATAAAGTACTAAAAGACAATAACAATAACCTTTTTAAAAGGTTCTGTAAAGAACTAAAGGCAGTTTTTTCACTACAAAGTCAAAAAAGATAGACCCAAATGGAACCAACAGAACTCTACTGTTCATTCGGTTTCATTCTCCACCTGCTTGAGACAACTAACAACATCTAAAGCATCTGATTCAGCTAATTATATATTATGTTGCCTGCTCACCTAACTTATTGACTGATGTGAAATGAATCTGCACAAACACACCCACATGAATCTCTACATCTACACAGACTCATGTACAATCAAGAAAGGTTTTCTTGGGAGTGAAATGATGCATTTTATGTGTCTACCATTTGTACCATTACGTCCTGTTGTTACCACTCTTGAGTAGGTACCAAAAACCGCAAAACTTAATGCGTCAGTTCTGAACTGATGACCAATTGAGAAAACCCAACGTTCCAGTATATTGTGCACTGCAAAACACCTATGTGTATTGATATAAACCTATATGTATACTATGTGTATACAGAGATCAGAAATAACAATAAAACCACTGACAGGTGAAGTGAATAACATTGTTTGTCTTGTCACACTGGCACCTGTCAAGGGATGGGATATGTTGCTCAGGAAGTGGCAGTTAGTTCCTCAAGTTTATGTGTTGGAAGCAGAAAAAAAGGGGATATGTAAGGATCTGAGTGACTTTGGCAAAAGCCAGAGTGTGATGGTTAGATAACTGGGTCAGAGCATCTCCAAAATGGCAGGTCTTGTGTGGTGGTCCAGATATGCAGTGGTTTATAGTTACCAAGTGGAGGAAAGCTGGTGAACCAGTGTCAGGGTTATGAGCACCAAAGGCTCACTGATGCATGTGGGGAGTGAAGGGTAGACTTTCTTCTCACAAAAGAGCTACTGTAGCACAAACTGCTGAAAAGGTTTATGCTGGCTATGATAGAAAGGTATCAGATCACACAGTGCATCACAGCTTTCAAAGTACGGTAGTGCACAGCCACAGACCAGTCAAATATCCATGAAAACACACTGCAAACATTGTTCAAGTAGGGTTTGAGAAACATGACAAGGAATTTAATGTATTTACCTGGCTTCATAATTCCCCAGATCTTAATCTGGTCTAGCATTTGTGGGATATGTTGGACAAACTAGTCTGAACCATGTGGGCCCCACCTGTTGCTAACACCGTCAAAGGTCTTGTGGAGTCCATGCCTTGACAAGCCAGGGCTGTTTTCGCAGCACAAGGGGGACCTATACAATATTAGGCAGGTGGATTTTAAATGAAGGCTGCTCACTGTATGTTTTGTGTCCACTAGGAATTTTAGTAATCATATTTTAGTATATTTAGTATTGTAACTTTACAGGAGAGGGTAATAACATTCTTTGTGTCCAGTGTAAGTCACTGAAAAGCGTTTTTCATTTTTAGTCATTTTGGAGCATTTTAATTGGTTGATAGATCACGAAATGGTCTCCATAGAAAAGTTTTGCTAATGGAATGAGATGGTCTAGATCAGGACCAAGTGACCCAAAGTCCAAGTCTTCCCAGAAATAGAGGATTTTTCTCCAGCAAAATGAGTACAAACTCCCTGATACCCTTGAATTCAGAAGAAATTGGAAGGAATTCTATGGTCTGACAAGACAAACATTGCGTGTTTTGTGTAAAAAGAGGGATGGTTATACAGAAAAACTTCTTGAGTATGGTGGAGGATCTGTGATGTGTTCCAGCTGCCTCCTCCAAGGGCCCTGGGAACTTTGTTAGGAGAGATGGCATCTTGGACTCGTGAAATACCAGGAGATTTTAAATGAGCATCTGGCTGTCTGCACCAAAAAGATAAAACTGGGTCACAGACGAATCTTCCAGCAGGACAGTGATCCAAAACATCTAGATGCACACAAAAATGACTGAATGTCCACAGAATCGAGCGCTGGCCATTCCAGTTTCCTGGCTTCAGCCTAATTCAAAATCTGTGGTTTCATCTAAAGAGCAGACCATGTGATCCTGAAGAATCTGGAGAGAAGTGTAAACTGAGAAGTGGTCTCTGATTCCTTGCCCTGTATTGTCCAATCACAATTATAAGATTATAGGAGAAGACTCATATTCCCTATGTTTGCAAAGGGAAGTATTAAATGCACAGGTGCCAATACCTGAGAATAATTGTATTTTCGGTGGAAAATATGTGAAAATTAACTACAATTAACTTTCATTGTTTTTTGTTGTTTTTTTTTAACCAAGGGTGCCAATTCTTATTGAGCAGACTTGCAGCAAAGTCCACTTCGAATGTCCCCTTGCCAGGCACTAACCCTCTTTGGTGAAACAGCACAAAAAAAGGCATTTCTCCCAAAACACAAATTGCATCCATTTCTCATGACAGGAGCAGATTTATCATTCAGAGCATTATCGTAATATTCCTTTAGATAGATTACTCTCACACTGCTATTCCGTGCAAAAATACTTGTTTCAGTCTCCATCAAAAACTGCTCTGCCAAATGGAATGAATAAAATATTACATTACTTCACTGCTACATCGTACCTCTGTATTCTTCTTGAGGAATAACAACCATAACACTGCCCAATTTAAATCACATCTGTCTGCTTTATTCGAATATCTGTATGTAACAAGAATCCCCTGGTGTCTAATACTAAGGATATCCTTTCACCTGATGATAATTTTGAATAGTTTAAATGACACAGCCAGTATTATCATGCTGCAGGCCTGTTTCATTACCTGCACCTGAAAAACCCCCCAGAAGATTGGATCTGTTTGTTCTGCTGATGTTTATGAATGATGATACCCGAATAAATCCCTATTGCTGAGGCTTATCATGCTCGCTAGTCCTCACCACTAATACTACAAACAAATATGGATTACAATGACAAGGACTGATCTCCTGGCTGAATAACCTTTCCTCCTCCACACTCATGCCACGCTCATCTGTGCAATAAAAGATGCATAATGGATTGAAGTCTTAAAGTAGTACATTTTTCCTGGCACAAAACACCTTGTTTGTGTAGAGAATTTGAGAAATTGTCTAACTTTCTACAGAGAAATTGAGACCTTGTGACAATGCAATTATTTCCTTGTGGAGACAACCTGTACACAAAATCCCTTTCTGGGCACTGAGCAAGAATCCAGATGTTGAGTCATTTGTTCATTTATAAGGCCTTCAGTGTAGAGCTTCACATTCAAGAACCAACCAGCTGTTAATACTTGGATAATGAACTGGACAGCACGTAACAATTCATTAACCAAGCACAGTAAATTATATTGAATTCAGACTTAAATGGGCGTGTAAAAAAAAGCTTGTTCATGGAGTGCTAGCTCTGACTGTCCCTGTGGACCTGGAGCTCTGGATGTGACGTGAAGATCCGTGGGAACTGTGTGTGAAGTCTGTGTCGTAACAGGCTCTAAACGAGCTCTAAAGCTGGCCTAGACTGGCTGTTTATTCCCTGGTTAATAGGCTGTTTCTTACTCTCTCTCGCTCTCTTTCTCTCTCCACCCCCCCACCCCCCCTCTGATGTGCTCCAGGAAGACAGGGACCTACTCCTGATCAGCTTAAAGGAATAACACAGAGATTTCAGTCAATTTGCATATGCGTCTGTAGCATACATTAGTTATCACAGATGACAATTTTGATATGGCTTCCTGCACTAAAACAACAGAAAACCGATTAATACAAACGGAAAAACAATGGGCAGGTGCTGAATGCTTCTATGCGTCTAAAAACAGTTGAGGAACACTGGAGTATTCCATTACCTCTCCAGTTTTCTAAGGTCACCTCACAGTCTCTTAAAGTGAATGTCCTATTGTAAACCTCCTTGTATCAGAGATCAGTAATGTTTTTTTTTTTTTTTTAAATTAAAAAACAGTTTCACAGCTTCAGGGTCAGCAAAAACAAGGGCCTTGGAATATTTTATTACAAGCTATGCATCGCACCATAACTGACAGAATGGCACTACTGGATTGTATCCTACTGGAATACCAAATGATTTATTCAGCCTGGAACCGACGCTCACAACCTGTGGGGAATAAACGCTCGATTGAATTACGAGATATCTTTTCTTTATTACTACTGCCATTCACCTGCAGGGTTTCATTGTTGTGTTTGTCATTCCTTCTCTCTGTTTCAAAGTGGCATCCCTTGGGGTGTAAAAGCCTTAAAGCGAAGCCACTCATTCTCACTGCGTTTCTCTCCAGGTGGGAACGTATGAGGGGGGGATTCTGCATATGCGCTATCCAGTGTGGCCACGTTACAGCAGTTTTATGGAGCCCGTGTCTGATAACCGTCACCTCACCGTGGCCACACTGGAGGAACGGCCCTTCGTCATCGTGGAGAGTGTGGACCCTGCCACGGGAACATGTGTGAGAAACACTGTGCCCTGCCGTCGCCAAGCCAACAGAACAGAAGCGTAAGCCCTAGAATGTTTTCTTTTTGATTTATTGTCAAATGTGGAACATTTACCGTAAATTATATTTGGGGCAGCTAGAGGCCTAGTGGTTAGGACGTTGCCCCTGCAATCAGAAGGTTGTGGATTCGAATCCCAACTGCTAGTAACACCACTGAGGTACCCTTGAGCAATGTACCGTCCCCACACACACTGCTCCCTGGGCGCCCCTCGTTGGTGGCAGCCCACTGCTTCACTTGGTGAATGGGTTAAATGTAGAGAAAGAATTTCGAATTGTTCACACTGTGTGCTGTGGTGTGGTGTGGTGTGTTCATGTGTAACTTTACTTTTTTTTTTTACTTTATTTTTACAAATAGGGTATTGGGAAACTGGCCTTCAATAATAAATTACACTCACCTCAGAGGTTTTCATGTAGTTGCCAGTGATTCCAATAGTTAGTGGTGTCCTATCTATCTTATGCACAAGAATCTTTTCAGTTCATCAATATAATCCATAATATAATTTGTATAATCTATGTATCTCTCTCTCTCTCTCTCTCTCTCTCTCTCTCTCTCTCTCTCTCTCTTGTTGTCCAGCTGTGTCAGTGTATCATTACTTCATTCACAAGAAAACAAAATGCTGAGAGTTCATGCAAGATATCACATTTGCATCTGGAGTTTGTTACCTCTCAAACTGAGCCCTCCCAAAAAAAGATTTACTACATTACAGATCTAGTAGAGCATGGTCAGAGAACCTGCCCACCATCTGGAGGTATCTATAGGTCGCAGACTTCAGATTTTTAACCAGTTATTAAATATGACAATTTTATGTAAAAATTATGTTAATTTGTTCAAGTTTGGAAATGGTCTGTGAAAAACTGTCACAGGTAGTTCAGGAGGTAACACGTAAAAGTACTGTAGAATGCAATGTCATATTGAGTGTGAATATATGACACAATTATGGGCACGTTCTCACTGGATAATTTCAATCATTTTAATTAAGTTCCAAGTAGAAATTCTGCTGAAATGGCAGATATATGTAAATGTAAGTTCTTGTTTATTTTGTCCAGAAATACACCTACATTTTAAGAGTATTATTAAAAGTGACTCTAGAGAGATTCTTGAAAGCTTTCCTTAACATGGAAATGAGCTGAAGCACTACTCAAGTCGCTCCAGAGTTTCTAAGCCTGACTCCTCAAACCCAGCTCTCATGTGAATTCCAGCAAGAAGACCTCATCTGCATGTACCCGTGGGATTTATAGCCAAGCAAAAACTCATTGGCTTCAACACCTACATTTACCCAAAGCTAATAATTAGGGATTATGTTACTATAATGCAAGCTTTATTTCTGGCTGAGCAACCCTGAGCATAAAACTACAATTAAAAACAGGCAGAGTCATTAGTTTCAATCAGAGCTCATAAGAAAGTCCCCCCTGCCACAAGCATATTTCCAGGCATGAATTCAAACATGGAAATAGAGCTCTGGTAAAGTTAGCACTGCTTGTTCCCTGTGGGAAATGAGTGCAGGCTCAGTGATTTGTGCAGCATCACAAGCGAAAGCATACGTAGGGTGAGGAGCACCTCAGGCCCTAAGGGAAGCGATGACAGGCTCATTATGATGGGGAGAGCGTGTAAATAAATCAAAGAGCAGAGTAATCGCCCCACAGGGAAGACGGGACGGCTGAAAGGGGGGTGGTGATCAGTAACAGTAATGATGACATTAGTGCGATGGGCTGTCACACACCTTCATGCTAATTGACACTGCTGTTCGGGAACTTTCTGAATCTCTGGCCACAGGTTTTATTTGAATAGCAGGTTCTGATGGCCTATAGACAGAGTTGGAATTGTACTGATTAAATTTTCCTTCAGCGTTCCTCTACTCATGGAAACAGAGGAAACACATCATGTTTTCAATCTTAGCTCCTGAAACAATTATCTGTTATCTGTATATCTGTATAGTTTATTTTGCCACAGTTCATTATGTGATCCACACAGTTGCTGTCAGAAAAAAAAAAAAAACCTTGTATCTCCTTTGATCACCTTTTTCCATGATGTACACCCTAATAGAAATGGCTCAGAATGCTCTATTAGTATTAGTAATGCTCTAAAAATTTAAATTGCATGTCAGAATGCTCTATTCGAGGTTT
>JBBPCZ010000115.1:37554288-37573467 GCA_037974445.1 Brycinus macrolepidotus | reverse complement strand
TTTCTATAACAAACTAGATAAAACGTGAATGCCCTGCAGTGGCAAATAGCTTTGGTTTTATATTTAATTTGATTACAAGTTTAAGTTGAGATTTACAAGAAATATAGTAACTGCAGCTGTGTAAACAGAATACTGCTGTTAAAAAGCACCTTATTTGTTTAAAGTGTTTGTAAACCAAATGTTATTGCACTTTTGTTAATATAGCAGTACTTTTAAAATAAAAGTGCGCAGTACACTACTTTTGATTTCATTATTGAATTTTGCGTATAACAATGCGATAAATCACAATTAAAATTTTTAATCGTTGCCCAGCATTAAAATATATATATATATATGGCAAACCCCATTAAATTATATATAGCCAATTGACCAGTCACAATTGAGGGCTTACTGCATTTGACTATTTGCTCCTAATAAACTGGTCTATTTGGTAACCATTTGAAAACATATTTTAATTAACTGAAATGTAGAGTAATTTATAGTATGTTGATTCATTCATCTGCTTAATCAAATAAAACATTGTTCAAACATTCGTACTTCATAGAAACTACGAAGAAAATTGATGTGCCAAAAAGTTTGTTCTTCTACTGTTATAGGTCATGATATGAAGTTAGATATGAGTGTTTAACAAAAATGTAACTTTTCCTCTTTTCTCCTGACAGCCCCTGGGGGCCCTACCTTCACCATTGGGAAGTCAGTATGGCTCTTGTGGGGGATCGTCTTTAATAACTCCGTCCCAATAGAAAATCCTAAAGGCACAACCAGCAAGATTATGGTCTTGGTGTGGGCCTTCTTTGCTGTCATCTTTCTAGCCAGCTATACTGCCAATTTAGCTGCCTTCATGATCCAAGAGCAGTATATTGACACTGTCTCTGGACTCAGTGACAAAAAGGTAAGTATTACTTTGCTGAAGAGTTAAGATTCCACTGTTTAGTGCACACTTTAAAGTTTATTGTACAATACTGCTTAGAATGATGAGTTTGATACATGGTGCATGGTTTCCACCATCTATTCATATCATCACCACCCACACCACCACATTTGGATAATCCCTCTCAAAGGATATGCTTTAGAACCACTGCTACTTTATTTTTTTCTTCATGGTAATTCAAAAGAGGAAAGAGCTGTATAAGTGACAAACACCATAAAATTATGCAAGGAGTTAAAAGAAGGACCTCCAGGGAGTGAAAACAACAGATTCATCTCTCAAAGATATAAAACAGAATAAACCCTGGGAGGTGGATTAATAGACTTGGCAAAAGTGATACAGGGTTGTATTAGTGTATGCATATTTCACATGAACCAGCAGTGAATGTTAAGATCTATTCTTAAACCCCATGTGCTGAAAAATGATCCTACACTCCTCACCAGAATTAGAGAAGCTTTAGAAGAAAATAACTAGACTGTCCACTGTAGACATTCATGGAATAGCAGCATATCCCTCTACCCTCTAATAAAATATATGTTATTGTGGAAAATATAAAGGATCATTTGTTAGCAGTCCAGCACGATTTCTCAGTGAAGTGTGAAAGAAAATACACAGCTGACTGCCAGTTGCTTGAATGGTTCATTATGGTTTATTTCCTTCACTGGCTTCACAAGGTTAGGCTAAAGCCAGGGGTATTTGTTTTCTGCCTGGACTGTTAGAGATATATCCCAGCCATTAAGCCTTTCTTTTCACAGCTTATCAATTTGCACTGTATTGGTAAGGGTAGCTCCACTCCTATGTGGATCAAACATGCAAAACGCATAAATGATAATGCCTGCGGTCAGACATCTAACTACATACTGATCAAAGTTTTGTGTGTGTGTGTGTGTGTGTGTGTGTGTGTGTTTTCCGGCAGTTCCAGAAGCCCCAGGAGCATTACCCGCCTTTTCGCTTCGGCACAGTCCCAAACGGCAGCACAGAGAGAAACATTCGCAGCAATTACCCCGACATGCACACCCACATGATGAAATATAACCAGAAAGGAGTAGAGGAGGCACTCAACAGCCTCAAAACAGGGTATTTTTTGCAGGGCTCGATTCCTAAGAACATTTTGTGATACTGTTTTAAGGAGCAAAAAACTTATAGACAACATCAGCCAGAATTTCTTGACCAGAACAGAACAGAAAAAAACTCGAATAATTAGTACTATTACAAAGTAAAAATACTGTATCTTTGCTGCAGAGCTTCACAGAATTCTTAGCAGTTTCATTAGTTTCTGTTTGTTGGATCTTATTGTTCTTATTTTTCAACATTTCTCTATATACAGATAGCTACATGTTATTCTCGCGATAAAGGATAGATTCAGATGCACTGTACATGCTTTTGTTGCTTTAACCATGGTGGTGCTTTGTGTTAACATTGACCAGTTTAGTCTGTGTTGCTAAAACACAAGTCATTAAGCAGCAAGTTTAGCAGTTTCTTTACAGACCGGTGTACGGGTGTGGAGTCAGTAAATGCTTAATGCAGTGGTTCTCAAACTGGTGCTCAGGGACCCTTAGATGGTCCATGTTTAGCTCCATCTTGACTTCTGAGACATAGAAATGGAACATAAAGGACCAGTCTAAGAACCACTGGCAAAGTATTGTATTGTTTGTTACAATACAACTCCTAGCGCATGGGGCATCAACACTGATGCTTTGTGTGAACTTTATTGTGAAGTTGAATAACCTAAGGCTAGTCATTAATAATAAAGCATCAACAGCCTTCAGCTAGGTGAAATAAATGGATACAATTATTTGTTTAGCATAACTATGTGTAATTATTGCATAATTTATGTCACGTTTATTAGCGAGTGGTATGTCACTATCCTTGCTGCAGGAAACTGGATGCCTTCATATATGACGCTGCCGTGCTTAATTACATGGCTGGCAAGGACGAGGGCTGCAAGCTGGTGACCATTGGCAGTGGGAAGGTGTTTGCTACTACAGGCTACGGCATTGCTCTGCAGAAGGACTCCCGCTGGAAACGCCCCATAGACCTGGCTCTTCTCCAGTTCCTGGGAGACGGTAAATCACCATCAGGGGATCAAACCTGGTCTGCAATTAATATCCTCCATCACAGCATGGAGATCATCACTATCCTCTCCCTCAGCCTCTGCGTAACTAGGCCACCACATGCACCCAGAGACCAGAGATGGCAATATGTTTTCGTTCTAGATCATGGGCTGTCATGCATAGAAGGTGTAGTTTTAGTCAAAAAGTAGATGCCACCTGTTTTTTGCTGTATTATGAAGTATAGATTCTTTGAGCTGTTTCTTTTCATTGCGTTTTTATTGTTCAACATACTCTTAAAAATGGCTGATAAGTGTTCTTTGGAGTGATACCATGGAAAAAACCATTTGGTTCTCTAAAGAACCTTTTAGTAGATGGTTCTTTAAAGAGCCATATTTGTAAAAGATTGAAACTGAACTGTGCCAGATCTGTATGTCCCAGCCAGGAACTTTCATTTTTAAGAGGCTATAACATGAATACAAATATGAATAAAACCGAAATTTGCTTGGTAAAAAAATTGTATTGAATGTTACACGGGTCTGACAAGAAGGCACTCGTAAGAAAAGGAAAACGGAACAGTTGGACAGTGTTGTGACTGGCACTACTTACTGACTCTCTGCTTTTGTTTCGGCTCTTGAAGGGGACACACAGAGACTGGAGACTGTGTGGCTGTCTGGGATATGCCAGAATGAGAAGAATGAGGTGATGAGTTCCAAGTTGGACATAGACAACATGGCGGGCGTCTTTTATATGCTGCTAGTGGCTATGGGCCTCAGTCTGCTCGTCTTTGCCTGGGAACATCTGCTTTACTGGAAACTCAGACACTCTGTGCACAAATCTGAGCGCCTGGACTTCCTCTTGGCAATAAGCAGGGTATGCTGGCATCACTCCACACTTCTGCACATTACTTCCTAAGCCATTTATATGATTTTTTTTTTCTTGAGGCAAGTTAACAATGTGTAAAAAAAAAAAGAAAAAAAAAAAAGTAATGTTCAAATAATTTGTGAGTTCATATCCAGATTTAAAATAATAGACTATCTAGTAATGGAGTCTGAAGTAATTCAAGGAGTAAATTATTTTCTTATCAAAATGCACACAATTTTAATAGCCACAGGACCTCTGGCTGATAGCTGAAACATATTTTGTTAATTATTAATTCTAGGAGAGTACCATATCTTCCCATCTTTAAAGCAATTGTCTTCTACTTCATTAAGAGCTTTTTGCTTTAGTTATAGAGCTCTGATTTCCTTTTAGCTCAATATTAGGTTTTGCTGTATAAATACAATGCCCTCCATTAATGAAGTCAGAATTTTTATAATTGTGGTTTTAATTGGTTACATTTTTTTTTTTTTTTACATCTTTGGTGTCTGCTTTGTTGCTTGACGCCACTGCTCAGTCTCTTGTGCCCTATTTCTTTCAGCTACAATATGTACAGCATGTAATTATTAAGAATGTAATAAATATAAAGCAGATCACTACTGTCATTTCAAGACTTTTCATTTACAAAATAGAAAATTTACAAGGGTGGGCCTGTTTACTTTTTATAAGGATGGAATAGGATTGCATTTCAAAAGAATTCTGGCCTATTTCTATTAGTCCATTTGTCTCAAAATGCTCATGCAATGTAATGGGCAGCTGGCACTTTCGGATCAAATGAAAAATAAAAAGTATGAGGTTTTAATATAACAACAATAATTTATTTAAAATGAAAAGCTGAATATATTCTGTCTTTCTTTTTCAGGGAATATACAGCTGCTTTAATGGTGTTGAGGATGTAGGAAGATCTGGCAACATGCAGAACCCTGATATCACAACAAACTATGCCCAGGCCAACATGCTGAAAATGCTTCAGACTGCCAAAGACCTTGTTTCCTCAGCTAAAGTGGAGAACTCTCTGGAAAATGCAACAAAAACTATTGAGAACTGGAGTCGGCAAGGGGGAACCCTGCCAACACGCGTACCGCAGGTGACCACCACTGAGACGGTGCCTGGTCACTTCTCCTACATTACTAACATCACAGAAAACCACTCATCCCATGTGCAGCGTCCTTTGACACCCCCATTCACACAGCATTACACAGAGGCTGCCAGCCCACCCCATGTGCCCAATAACAGAATGTTAACACGGCCCACTCCACTACGTTACACACTCCCTTCCCGGTCTGGTGGACTGTATAATGGGATGCTCCCAGTGTCAAGTATCAGCACCCCTCATTTAGCCTCGCATGATCCCCATTCTCAAAAGTCAGCATCTCCTTTCGTACCATATAGAGATCTGCAGGTGCCAGACATCTATGCTGAGCATCAAGAACTTTGCCACACTTCTGATGGACCAAGGCGGAAAAAGAGGTCTCGTAGTGCTCTGGTGGAGTCCATGGATCTCAGAGGGTTACATGATTACAAAGACCAGACGATTTGTCTTGCAGAACTCAGAGCAAACCACTTTGCTCATGACCATGTTCCCTCCTCATCCATAGAAAGCCCTTATAGACAAGGAGATCCTACCTGCAATTCTTGCATCAAGACCTATGTGGATCCAGCGCTGGATGATGTTCCTCTAATAGGGAAGAGGAAGCTCCATCGCAGGCCCTCATTCCTCAAGGCCACCTGGGGCCCTGACAGGGTTCAGTTTCCAGGCGACAGGCCCCTTGGCCCCGCCTCATCCCGACCTGACATTCCAGACCTATTCCCTTGCATGGAGGTGTGTGGAAGAGCAAGGAATAACCTGTGTTACCCTCTGCCTGCAGACCACAGTTACCTTCACCCATTCCGCCGCCATCCCAGAAAAGGTCAGAAGCTGAGGCATACCCAGTCCACCCGGCTGCCCTCGTACAGGGAGGCGGTTCTTCACAATGCTGCAGCTGTGAGGAGGGCCACCAGTCTAGTACACAGACAATACTCCTACCCTGACCTGCCAGTTTACCAGAGCACACTGCCATATGGACCAGCCGAGCTGTGTAACATCTTCCCCTGCATGGCTGCCCCCAGTGACAGTGTATACGGGGCATATAGAGCTCCTGGACATTTACAGGATGACCATCTGTTGCCCGTTCCAGCCAGCAGGGTGGTTCACAGGGTCAGCAGCCCAGGTGTACCTCTGACATGGGGCAGGATCTCCAGCCTGGAGTCTGAGGTTTGAGGCCTCACATCCATGTGCCATTTTCACACAGCCGATTGCAGTGCCAAGTTCTGTCACTGAACTCCTAGCAACCAGTTTAAAGACTCTGCCTTTGATTCTTGCAAAAAATAAACACACACATACACCTAGACACTCACTTTGCGCTTTCTTTTATTCATGTAAGTGCAATAATGCCAAGACTGTAGAATGTGAGGTGAGGCGGTATGTCAGTTAATTAATGGACAATTAGTATGAGGGATTTGTGAGAAAGACGGAGCGGTTTGGAGTGAAATGGTTTGATTATGGGGTGGGGCTGGGGAGGTTCAGGTAGATAAAATATATAAGGTGTTGTTGTTCCTGTTATTTTGAGGTAAATTTGGTATTGCTCCACGTAATCCTCTATAATACTGAATTTTGTATACACTCAAAACAATGTCATTTTTTTTAAGTCCAGGACTTGATGACTTTTTCAGGTGTTCTCTAGCCCTCTCTCTCTCTCACACACACACACTCACTCACACACACACACACACACACACACACTCACACACTCACACACTCACACACACACACACACACACACACACACACACACACACACACTTATGCTCTCGCTCTTTCTCCATAAGTGGGACTTTGAATAAGAGCAAACTGAATGGTATTCTATTATTAGTATTACCAAGTACCTCCAACACTTTAATAAATCACAAAGGCCTATCAAAGAGTCCCATGGAATTGTTGTCTTTTTTAAAAGGGATAACAATAAGAGTAGTCTGAATACTGCCTTCTATATTCAGTACCACAGTTTATTTTAGATATTGTGATTAAAACTAATTTTAAGGCTGCCTATTATTTCAAAATATTAAATGTGACAAATATAAGCATTTTATTTCAATATGTAGGTTGTGACTAAAAAAGTTTACGTATATTATTATTATTATTATTATTATTACAGTAAACAGTATTATTCCTTGAAAGCCAAAATTTAATTAAAAATACTGTACCAAGTACTAGTATCAAGAACCAATACAATAAGTTGTTTTTTTACTCTTTTGTATCATGTCTTTTTGGTATTACATTAAGTCTACAATTAGCACACTCATCTTTCAAACTACAGTGAGGTTAAGTGTGTTATTGCTTGTTTGTTCATTTTATATTTGTACTCGTACTTGGAAAAATAAAATTATTATACTGATTCCAAGTATGAATATTTGATTGCAACATCAGCAACCTAACATGTATTATCAATATGCACCCTAAAAACGCTTTGAGGATGGCCAGTGCTCTGTCTGTGGAGCTGGATCACTGAACACATAAGTGTGCTGACCTGTGTATTGACCTCCACATCCTCATGAGATTAGCAGCCAGTGCCTTAAAATAAAAGTGCCTGTGCACTGCGGAGCAGAAGATACAGATAAGAGGGGTAAGAAAAAAGGAAAGAGGCGAAAGACAGGCAAAGGCCCTCCATCCTGAACTCACTCTTCACAGGACGGTTCAGAAGAAGAGCCTTCAGCTGTGACATATGAGCATCTATACTCTAGAGGGGATTTTGAGGCTGTCATGAAACTCTCATTAAACCCAATCTGAATGGTGATTATGCAAAGTAAGGGGGGACGTAACCAAAAAGTGTCCTTTACTGGATCTCAGCGTGTTCCTCCAAAGCTCAAGGTGACCCGGGCTGAGGTAATTATGCTGTGAGGCATTTGTTATCTTCAGATGAACACAGAGTGAAGAGCATTTCAGAAAGCGAGTGAAGAGTTTTTGAGAATCCAAACATCGAGAAAGTTTGATTTTTCCCATCGAGGAGCTTGCCTCGTAATTGCTGCATTACAGATGACGGCACAATAATAATGATTTCATCTTCCTTTTTTTTTTTTTTTTTTTAATTTTTAAATCTTCCCCAGCACCACCATTCACAGACGGTTTTATTTACCACAGAATAATATTTACTGCGGAACTATATATTTTCACCCATGCTGCAGCTTCAAAGCTGCATAAAGGAGCACATTTCTTTCTTTTCCTTTTTTCTGAAGACACAGAAGCGAGGAAAAGGCTGACCAAAGCCAGCTTAAGCCACATAAGCCCAGTGTCATGCTCTCTGTGTTTCTGACAACCATGTTGTTGAGATGTTTTGTAAGTTGATAAATGATTCAGTACATGCATATAAGAGCATCTTGGGAGGCTGGCAATTGGCCACAGAATGAAATAAGCCGCAATATATCAAACGCCACAGGTAGCTATGAGAGACGAATGATCTGCATTTAACAGTCAAGGGAGTTTGTGTCCACCAGTTTCATGCGCAGCGGAGAAGATGCCATGCAACAACGGAATTTTCAAAACATGAATAATTTGCATGTTCATTTCAAGATTCATAACCAGATAAACGATCTGTTCACATCTGTTCCCTCTAGAATAGCCTAGGGCTCTGGATCTTTTTCTGATGATGGCAATAACATCATAATGAGACTCTGCTGTCAGAGTACAGCCACTGCTCCTTATATTCTACATCATCTCCCCTGTGCTGATCCAGCTCGTAAATGACAATGGAACATAAGATAAAATCTCATCAAGTGATTTACCACTTAAGCCATGTGATTTCACTGCTAATGTGCATTCACAGTATTATCACGTACATACTAGTACACACACAAGCACTCACACTCACACATTTACACACAACCATACACGTTAAAAATACTAGTGAAGTGTAATATTTACATTATGAATACATTTGAATGTGAAAGTATTAAATATGAAGGAATTAAGTGCAAGCAGAAGTGGGTAGTGTAGACTAAAGCAGTGTTTCCCAACCCTGGTCCTGGAGGCACACTGCCCTATGTGCTTTAGTACTCTAAAACAAGGGCTTGTCAACAAGCTGATTAGTGGAACACTAAACTGGAACATGGGCAGTGCGGTGTTCCAGTGGGCAGGACTGTCATCTTTCAAGAAGGAGGTCCTGGGTTTGATTCCCATCCACCAGAGTTTACATGTTCTCTCTTCCTTTGGCATGTCTAAAAGATGCTAAATCATCTCTAGGTATGAGTGTGTTTGTTTCTGTTTGCCCTGTGATGGACTGGTGACCAACGGGATAAGTTCAAGCACCCCCATGACCCTGGTTAAGGATAAGTGGCTAAGATAATAGAAGGACAAACAGAAAACACTGGCCTAAACCCATACTGTGAACTGATGATAATCAGTGTTGACTGAATCCACCAGTACTTTTAGCACATACATACACACACCACACATGAACCCTAAAAGTACTTTCTCTTACATGCTATCTTACATTCTCTTCACATCTTCTCCTGAAATCCATTAGCTCAGATGTTGTAAATTGTCCCATATGCTTCCGCTGACCTTCAGCCAAGGGCTTTAGAGGTTCAGGTCAGGTGGAGAAAGAAAACGACAGGAAACATGACAACGGTATGAAGAGTTAGCAATAACTTTTTACTTCGACTAATTAATGACACAGTCCCGACATCATTACTGAAGAACGGTGGCAGAATTAGTTTTATACAGGGGGCAGGGAGGGCTCTAAGACTGCTTCAGGGGGTTCATGGCAGAGAATTAGAGAAGATTCATACGTTTTAAATGACCTAACCTGGCATCTAAAACGCATGAATGAATCCTATAATTGCTGATTAGAGGGAAAAGGGCTGTAGTATGAATAACCAGTGTCTCAGCAGGTCTCTTAATAAACATTAATAAATATATTACATAAAAATAACACAAGAACCATTAGTGTATAATTACACATGAATCAACAACCAGCATTTTAAAGCAAGGCTTAATCTGACGAAGTCATATATTTTTACAAGCTGAAGCTAAGCTTTAAGCTAAGCTCTGAACTGGACATGTGACTGACGGCCTTGTTGATGCACAGACCTGCTGGTTTTAGACTGTGTTCTTGTGAAGTCTCACCACACTGATTCTGACTAGCTTCAGGTAGGGGGCTATTCTGAGGTCCAGGATGGAAGTGGAAGAGCTGAAGTCTGTCTGAGGTCTTGATCTGCCTGTTTGCTCTTCTTTGAAAAAAAGTTTGATCATTTTTTTCTTTTCATGATTGCAAAAATAAGACTATGGTTAAGTCTTACATAGACCATAAGACCATGGTTAAGTCATCACATCTGAGCATCCAATCACCTACAATTTAATTCCCATTAAATAACTATAGTTTCAAACGTCTTTACAACAGAAAATAGGTTATCTGCAAATTGTGGTAACATTAACACAGTGTGAATAACAATTGTTCGTTTTGAGTTAAAGTACGAAAATCTACTTGAGTTAACAGATTTCAAATGAATAAACTTGTGCAACACTGATAGGTGTACTAATTACCTCACATTAACCAAACACTTACGACACTGCACTGTATATGCAAGTTGTGTATTAATAGCATTGACGTAAAGATAATGCTAGGCTATATTGAGAACCAATCCTTCGTACATGATTAACTGTTATGGAGCCAAGTTGCCAATATGTTGTGTCAGTCGCTCATGTTATTCATTATTGACATCCCATTCCAAAGCCATGGGCATTAATATGGAATTGCCCCCACCCCCTTGAATCTATAACTGTCTCCCTTCTTCTGGAAAGGCTTTCTGGAGTGTGTCTGTGGGAATTTGTGATTATTAAGTGAAAAGAGCATTTGTGATATCAAGCACTGATGTTCGCCTGGCTCACAGTCGATGTTCCAATTCATCCCAAAGGTGTTAGGTTGAGGTCAGGGCTCTGTGCAGGCCATTGGAGGTTCTCCACACCAAACTCACCAATCCATGCCTTTATCGACCTCTTTTTGTGCTCAGGGACACAGTCATACTGGAACAGAAAAGGCCCTTCCCGAAACTATCACAATTTGGAGGCATATAATTGTGTAAAATATCTTGGTATGCTGTAACATACCAGCTGGGTGGCCTAGTGGTTAGGGAGTTGCCCCTGTGATCAGAAGGTCGTACGCTCGAATCCTAGGACACCTAGTGTCATCACTGAGGGAACCTTGAGCAAGGTATCGTCCCCACACACACTGCTCCCAGGGCACCCTCCGTTGGTGGCAGCCCCATGCTTCACTTGGTGAATGGTTTAAATGCAGAGAAAGAAATTCACATTGTTCACACTGAGTGCTGTGCTGTGGTGTGTTCACGCGTGACTATAAGGGGCCACTTTACTTTAATTTACTTTAACATTAACAATGGCTTCACTGGAACTAAGGAGCCAAGCCAAAACCCTGAAAAACAGCCCCAGCCCATTATCCCTCCTCCACCAAACTTTACTTTTGGAACTATTTATTCCATTAGATAGCATTCTCCTGGCATTCCCCAAACATATATATATATATATATATATATAGATTTCCATTGCTCCTGTTTCTAGTGGCGACATGCTTTACACCAGTCCAGCTGACACTTGGCACTGGCCATCATGATCTTAGGCTTGTGTGCGGTTGCTCTGCTATATTAACCAATTCAATGCAGCTCATTTCCACAGAGTTCTTGTGCTGATGTATCTTCCAAGGGAAGTTTGGAACTCTGTAGTAAGTTATGCAACAGAGCATACCCACTATAATCTTCTTTCAACAAGAGATGAAATGTAACATCAATCAGCAATAAAATGCCAGTGATGGCAAATTTTAGGGTTGCACCTAGCATGGCCAATCCTGGACACATCTCTGCCTTCACCACTGTTAAACATTGGCCTTACCTGTCTATAAACTAAGATGTATGACATATTGAAGTGTTGTGCAGTTTAGAAATTTGCATTGCATTTCTCTTGTCATTTCCACTTTGGAAAGGTCATTTGGTAGTTATCCAGGTATGTTCTCAGTTACAGCCCTGTTACAAAGCTATATTGTTAACTTTAAGAGAAATAAAGTATTAATAAGCCTACCTGTAATAAGTCTTCGAGTAGCATTCCAGATTTCTCCCTGAAGCTGCAAGTGCCATATGTTATGTTTTAGTGTGGTTCTATTTTTGGTAAGTGTTAGCATCAGCCAATTATTAGCTGTTTATGCACAAGAAAGATCAAGATCAAAAACGCTCACAGAACAAAGATGATGTAAAGCCTAGAATGAACTACGATCCTTAGTTTTGGCATTTGAAAACATTTAGACAGGTAGCACTAATAATATTCAGAGATTTTTCTATTAAGAGATTTTTCTGTTATACTATCCCTGCAGGGAAATATTGATTGTTTTCACAATTCTTTATTTTTTGCATTGTCAGTTTCTTGACTTCCATTTATGTACACAAGGGCTTTAACATGCATTACTTTCAGTGTTGTGTTTACAGGCCTGGAGACATGCGCTTATCTTCTGATAATGCACACCTTGTTGTATGTTATGGCTTAGTGTACAGATATATCTGTTGTAACTAATTGGATTTAGCTTTGCAAATTGCTTTCCAGCTGTCAGCATCTGGCAGTCCTTTACTTCTGTTCCACTTTAGATTTAGGCTAGCGTTAAGTGAACAGTATATGTCCTTATAGGTGTCACCTAACCAAGCCAAGATCTCCTTACTCAGCAGGAGAAGAGAAAAGAGCCCGAGATCTGCTGTCATGAATTTAGCTTGGTTGCCATTCTCTCTATTTGCATTTTCCTCACAAACTGAGTGTGACTCTAACTCATCAGCACATACTGACTGATCTGGAAAAATAACCACAGAAACTGTACATAGGCTACTTTGGCTCGTCCTATTCTGTGCAGAAATTTTGTTTGTTTGTTTGTTTGCTTATATTTTATTTTTTACCAGACATGTGGTGCTACAAGTACACCAAGGTTCTTGTGGATTGGTGAAGTATAGGTAGATGAAATTACTGACCGAAATCGTTAAGCAAAAAGGTAGGAAAAAACCTTTGACAAACACACTCTGACACTATATGACAATAGTGTATCACAATTTAACTGTATATAATTTGTCATAATATGTCAGAATTAGAACAATAGACATCATTCTAAATGGTGTGACTAAAGAAACAGACCAAGACACCAACTCAAAAGACATTTCTAATAAAAAGCTAAATAGAAAGCAAGTTGCTCAAGTATTATCAAGTATAACTGTCTTCTGTGTGTTTCACAGATGAGAGGTTAAGGCAAGGGCTGTCTGCATAAACCCGCCACTGTTTATCGCCTCTCTTTTTGTCCTTCCAAGGTGACAGCCCCAGCAGTTGGCCTTGGCTCATAACATGGCAGCAAATTAACAACCCCCAGGTTGCCATGCCATAGGCCCCTAGTAAGAGTGAGGCCACACTTTAGTGGGTTGCCAATGAGCACTTGGAAACAATTGCCTTTCTAATTAAGAAGAGCCTGAACCACCCACCAAGTTTGAAATAAAGGCTGCTTTTAAATTTAGCAAACCCATTCTTCAAAAGAACTGAAGAAAACGTGCACAACATGCTCGGAACTTAAAGATGCAACAGTTAAAATATCAGTTACAATGCAGACAGGTTGGGAATATATGGAATATATCTAAAAAAGATTTCTGATTTCTTAGGTGACACAAAGAATAACTATGGAGTACAACATTAAATAAATAGAAGAATAAGCACCACTAAAGAGAAAGAGAGAGAGAGATAAAAGTAAAGAATATAATCTACCTGTGCAGAGGACAGGGTCTTGGAGAAGGATTTCCCACAGGAAATCATTTTGGAGGCGTTATCTATTAGAGTAGCCAGTCCAGCCTATTGTAGAAATTATCCATCACTAGGGCATGGTGTCTATGTCCTTGGCCAGAACAAATTAGACTTGGGTCTCTCTGTCTCTCTCTTTCTTTCTCTCTCTCTCTCTCTCTCTCACACACACACATACACACACACACATACACACACACACATACACACACACACACACACACACAAACTGTATATACTGCATTTTGTTAATCCAAGAGAGTCAAAATCAATTAAATGTAATTCTGTCTGCATTTAAAACCAATAATTTTACACAGGCCTTGTACTCAAAAAAGTGCTGCAACCAACCAATTCCTATAACTATTGTGTACAGTTGTTTGTAACAAAATTCATAACATATTTTATTTCTAGACCGTGCTGCAGTTCAGAGTAAAACAGGGACCGTCTCTGAGCTTGCTGAGTATTTCACTCGATGATAGGTGGGGGTGGTGGGAATAGGAGGTGAAATATAATGTTATGGGTTTATATTATTCCTCCTCACTTGCTGGTACATGATGCTGTAACCAAAAAGACACTTTAGAGACTTGCAAAAGCCATTACAGTTCTTTTAATATGAGTTTATAACCAGGGACATGAACTGAAAAAGGTGAAAAAAATAGGTCATTTATTTTCAGGTGGACTAGTAGTAAGTATGTCATCAAAGATTGCTTTGAATTACTGTAATTACACCACAGACCACATTTTAAACAGATACAATATCATAAAAAAAAGTAACTGAAAGGATCACAAGAGCAAAATAGCATTGCAAAAAACAAGTTCCAACATGGGCTTATCTGGCAGTAGATCATAAACTACAGCAGGCACCCCTGATGGAGTTATTTATCTGTGGTGTGATGGAGCAGCTAACCGACCACTGGAGGACAAGCCCAATTCTTTTCAGGAGAATTTAAGAGAGATAAGACAAGCGGCTCTGACAACTCGGTAATTCCTCATCGGCACAAGAGCTAAAAGTATCATAAATGAGTTCTCGCCCTAAGCAGTGGCTTAACTACAGTTTGAAAAGCATAGCAAAGCCATATAGGTGTTACATGTTCTGTTACTGCACTGTCTCAGCAGTCAATTAGTTACATGTTTACATTCATGACACTAAAACTGGATTTAGTCCACTACAGTACCTGTAAATGTGTATAGACTGACTTTGTTTACCCCCCTACAACAGATAAAGTGATTTAGATCAAAATGATACACCCTCTAGTTAGAAATAATTTACTCTTAATTACAAAAAAGAGTATCTGGGTGAAGTCACTTTCTTTGAAAATAACCTTTGGTGGACCTATTTAAAAGATGAATCACTTAAATAGGTGGAAAAGAACAATCCCTTTAAATGCTTTGCTACTTTAACCCACCAGTAGCAAGAAGGGAAATACTTGTTACATCTTCATGGCATGTCAAAGATAAGTTTGTCCTTGGGTAATTGGTTTAATGTTTATGTTGCTGTACATCAGGGTTAATGTGGTTTTTCTCTGGGGTTAATGGAAATGTTTGAGGCATGGAGTCTTCCAGCTTTATCAGTGCTGCTCCATTTGTTTTGTACTGGTTAGATCTCTATTTCTGTTTTAATTACCGCACACTTTACACTTGCTCTTTGTGTTCGCTGGGACTGCGCACTGCTCCATTCATCTTGGCTGGCTATTGATAGCCTGCCTTTGATTACTGCTCAAGAGTGGGGCTGGAAAAAAGGCACATAGCACACGGCTGAAACACATACTAACATTGAATACAGTGAATATTAAGTAGTTAGTTTGCCTTCTTATTAGATAAATAACCAGTAACCTGCTCGGAATATGTCCCTTTACATGAAAATACTGTTTACTGTCAATTTTTGGTGTCAGCAATATTACCCTTGCCATAGTTCAGTTGTCTGTGTATACAAAAATCCATTTGTGTCTGTTCAAGTACACTTACTTCAATTACGTTTCTGCATGAGCAATTGTTTGATTCATTCCCCATTAAAAATTAAATAGGGCAATTACACAGCAACATCGAACGCTCTGTAATTCTCTCTAATCAAATTCCATTCCCAATTTACTCCGCCAGCAGTACACAGCTGTCTGTAGGAAGGAGATGCTATTTCAGGAGCATTTTGTTTTCAGAAGATCTTTTCAGTTTACTTACAGTACACACTCAGAACTGTGTTATTTAATATGCATAAAGGAACAGACAAGGACCTGGAAAACCTTCTATGTCAAGAGGCCTTAAGCAGCATGTATTTTTATATCCACCAACTATAGAAATGTACCAGATTCTGGTGTTACCCCAAACCCAACAGATGTGTGTATCAACTCAATTTCAGAGAATTTCCCCTCACTGCTCTGTTTAACCAGCCCCTCACTCTAAACGATATGGACTCCAAGAACAATTTGGATCTGGTCATGCTCTACAAATCTGACCCATTTCTCTGCTGCTGTAAAACCCTTAGGACAAGAAGGGCAATGGAAGGACCCCTGAGATCTGGGCAACTGTGCCCTGTTGATCAATGGCAGAGCTTGAATCCCGACATCAGTGGTTCGAAACCTCTATTACGCATTAAAGGTCGTTCTTTCTTCATTATGATTTGTCTTAGGCTAATGTGTCCTCATTTACCCAGATCCTGAAAGCCTCCCTATGCTCACAGTGAACAGCATGACCATGTCAGTGTCCAGTCTTGAATACAAGCAGGGGTCCATACAGGCAGCCTGAGGGAGGCCTACTGATTAATGCTCAGATTCTTCTCATCTGCCCAGAAATGCATAGAAGACTATTACCAGTGTTTCCTCAGGACACCATGATAGCATTGTGTTAATGGTGTGCTTGCCCTGCTGAAACAAGGGCTGAGATAAGACTTAAGGAGAACACAGAGGAGCTCAACAAGTGCTATACACTATAACATACAATCTATAGTGTATTAGTATTTTTCCTCCAAGGTCTTTCCTCACTGTGCAAAAACTTTTGGAATGCAATCTAATGGGCCGTTTGTTGAACAGAGATTAAACCGACTCTTGGATTAAATTTCTCCCTTGCGGATTTGCCTTTAGAAATCCTTGTTAACCAAGAATACAGCTTAATCTGTGTCAGAAGTTCTTTCTGCTCCATGGCACAGCAATTCGAGCAAGAATGAAAAACATTCCTTTTCTTGACAGGACATTTTGACTGGATGTCATTTAAATATCCCTGGTACTGTATATCTGTCATGCCTGATGTGTACATCTAGTACTGGAGTTAATCAAACTGCAAACAAACTGCATAGGTCAACACCAGTCTAGATGCCCCAAGAGAATGCCAAAATCAGGGTGCATTCCAAAGATTTTTCATTATTGTGATAAAGTGCTACTCCCTAGTAGCCCGAGTCCTTGCCAAACCTAATACACAGTATAATAGACTGTGCAGGTTAAGACCCATTCGCTCCTGCCATGCGGATATTTATCAGAGAGGAAAATTGCAACACCCCAACACAATGTTAAATTGCTTTTGTGGCAAGTGGGTATTCCCAAAGTGGGCCAGGATAATGCTTATCCAGAGATCAGTGGCACAGGCCCTGGCTGGAACACCAAGGTCACTGCGAGGAGTGTGTACAAGAGAAACAGAGAAAATAACTTAATTCCTCTTCACAATTTCACAGTGAACCAATAATGTGCAAGAGAATGAGTTTTAATATTGTTTAATTTTTCAGCCAGTGTCTCGGCAAATAGGACAGATTGAGCCATGCGACGTCTGAATCCTCATTAACCACATTAAAGTACACTTAATCAGAATCCTCAAAGAGCCTTGTATTAATATAGTAATTATTATAATTTGCGTATGATATGATATGGGTAGTTTATTAAGCAAGACAAGAAAAATGTACTCTCTCAAATAGACAGTAAAATTATCTTTAATTGTTGTGGAGGTACAAAAATGACCTAACATGATTTAAAATTCATTTATTCAATCACTTAGTGAAATAATGAGCCATTATACTGAGGATGGAACAACTCGATTCCTAAGACAGTGGCATAAATAGAAAGATTAGCGTTGTTTCTTAAAAGTACCTGATTAGTACATGTTAGTATGTTAATAACTAATAAGGGACTAAATGATATTAAGCTACCAGCTACATTATCTCAAAGATACACATGTCCTGAACATGTCATGAAACAGCAGTAAATTTATTGGAATATATTCAGCAATTGTTGCTTCTTGTTGAGGTTTTTGGGTACAACAGGTTCAAAATACACTTTATTATTTGCCTCATGCCATATTTGTATGTTATAAAACAAAAGGCTGCCCAACTTAGAATTTTCCAGATCAGTTTTATAGTTTCACAGATGCTTGGGGCAGGGATACCTAAGCTGAACTTATACTCACAGCTCACGACTCATCCCTCACATGCCGAAGGCCTGTTTGACCCATGATTTAAGAAAGCCTGTCCTGGAGCTCTGAGTGCAGAACAAAGGGATGAGCACTGAATTCTCAATGGCTTTTAGTCATCTTCTATTTACACAAAGGGGAAGGACATTAAACTTGGGCATATAGAGGTATGGAGGGGTAAACTTATGACGTGTATTTATGAAAAAAAAAGTTATATATAAAAAAATCAAATGTGTAATTCATAACTCTTCATAATAGGAATTAAACATGCTGTTTTTGTTACTGTGCTTCTAAGACTGAGATATGTAAATGACTCTATTTTGATTGGTTAACCTGTATTACTCCTCATTCTAAAAGCAGAATTTGAAACGGGGCTACTGTACTGCTAATACAGTTGAAGGGTGAATATATAGGTACGTGTAAATGCATTGTTTTCATATCACTAAAACAATACATTAAAGCAACTGTTAAACATATTCATAGCACAAACTCTTTTATTTGAAAAACCGCACTTGGCAAAAATGATTCTGTACCAAAAAAGGTTCTTTTAACCAACTGAAGAACCATTTATGCATTCTTATATGTTTCTTTAAGTCTTAATAGCTCTATAGAACCATAACCTTTGAAGATCCATTTTAGGATGTTGAGAAATTCAGATGCCTTCAGATGAAATGGGTCCTTCAGTTAACCTCTAATCCCTCTATGACAGGGATTTCCCGGTTTTGAAGCTCCTGCATATTTTTGGTTTTCATAAGATTTCAAGTGTTATTTAAAGGATAGTTTACAACCATTTACATTTGGTGTGCATGCATGGCAGGGGTCCTCCAGGACCAGGGTTGAGAACCTGCTCTAAGGCTGCTCTGTGTTATATAATGAGTAGCATGTTTTAGAAGCCTTGTGACTCCTCACAAACAAATCACACAATACCACTGATCTCTGAAGTGTTTTGGCAGTCAGTCTTGTATTCAGACACACACACACACACACAAACACACACAAACACACACACACACACACACACAAACACAAACACACACACACACACACACACACACACACACACACACACACACACA
>JBBPCZ010000115.1:37536419-37551460 GCA_037974445.1 Brycinus macrolepidotus | reverse complement strand
TTCTGGCAGATTATTGACACAGAGGGAAAGGGGGGGGGTCCTTTTTTTAATGAATTAGGGGTGTTTGATGCGTCTGCCTTGCGTCAGTATTAATGTTGGGAGGAGGGTGATGGGTGTGTGGACGTGAGTTTGCCACGCCGGGACTAATTAAAGGTGACAACATCAGGCCGCAATCAATTCTTAAATTTGACATGATAGGACAGGAGACTAGACAATAGAGACATCATGAATGACAGGAGACGGACAAGTGTTGAGACACCCTGCAGGAACAACCTCCAGGTCCACCTGAAGGAGATTTCAAAGAAGGAGATTACAGAGACCAAACCACTAACTGAGCATCTGTGTAGATATAGTACAGTATACGGAAACGCCTCTATTCACACAGATGTCATAGTGAACCTACTGTTATGAGGCAACTTGATTGTGCTTTTTCCATTGGGAGAGTGAGGTACAATTCCAACCCTGGGCAACACACTAAACTAGGCCAATCAGAGGTCTTGGGCAAGACTGCTAACACTATATTCGCCTACACCTGTGATACGCACGTTTCTTTGGATAAAAGTGTCTGCCAAATGATGTAATTTAAATGTTCAGAATTGGTACCAGCACTACCTAATGGTACTCAGGTGTGTCCCTTTTTATTAGTCTTGGGTGCCATTTGCAGTTGAAGTCAGCATCAATTTAGTGAATTCTTCCCTCTTCTAGGAAAGGCTAAAGTCACCAAGCTTTATAACATCACCAATAAGAGCAACAATAACAACAACAACAAAAAGATTGCTATAGTAAGATAATCATGCTTTTAGCATTTTGCTAGCCTTCACAGAACAAACGTTTCTCCTTATTTTTACATTCTCATTAGAAAAAAAGTGACAGAATAATATGATTTGTTTGATTGTGAGTGTATGAGTGCCCTGGTCCAGTTTTCTGTTTATCAGCAAACAAGGTAAGCTAACTTTTTTTAAGATAGTTCTAAAAGAGGTCAGAAAATGGTTATATAAAAATGAATTTGGATTATTTTCTATACATAAAACCACACAAATGTGGACCTTAGGGGAGAAAAATAAAATGCA
Organism: Brycinus macrolepidotus; assembly: GCA_037974445.1. NCBI lineage: Eukaryota > Metazoa > Chordata > Actinopteri > Characiformes > Alestidae > Brycinus > Brycinus macrolepidotus. The sequence goes on along the minus strand of JBBPCZ010000115.1, from coordinate 37,550,390 downwards.
ATGTCAAATAAAGTAAGCTATGGGCAAAAGGTCATGAAAAATCTCTGTATAATGGGTTTCTGCGTATTAGCACTGAACCTTGTTTTAAGCAGTGTCTAAGCTCAAGAATATCCTTAGACTCCAGACCATGTACATTAGCTAAAGGGTATGTTTTCCAAGTAGACCATAAAGCATTTCTGTATGTTGCTCTGGATAAGAGCATCTACTAAATGCTGCAAATGGTGCATCAAGGAGAGTGAAGAATTTTCTTTTAACTCACAGTGATGTGAGCAATTAGTGTAATCAATACAGTTCTACCCTTGTAGAAGCCCTACACATCAGCCATCACAACTATGTCCTATTGTGTGTGTCAGGTGCCATCACTGTGACATGATGCCATCACTCAGCAACAGGACACTTTGTATTCTGAAGGAGCTGTGCTAGCTGTCTGACCCCCCACTGCCTCACACATCAGTCCAGCGTCTCTGACTTAATTCAGCCCTACCGCGTCTGCAAACTGGGACTCTACCAGATGGAGGCCCAAAGGGGGACTTTCCGAAAGTGTATTGCCTAATTTGCTCAACTTTGTTCCCCGGACATTTTATGACATGTCATTAAAACAGATGAGCTGTCTGGGGGGAGTCTGATAGCAAACTGAATTAAAAGTGTTCAGAAAGAGGTGGTAACAGCAGTAAGTAGAGCACAATATTACCCAGGCGGTGCATCCAGCCCTTTGTGTCAGTGTTACAAACACAGTTTCAAAATACAGTTACTGGAGTCTGTTTGAAAGGAGCTAGACTGAGGAAAGTTTACAGTTATGCTGTAAATTAAAATTTTGTCATTTTTAAACACCTCTCTTTAAAAGCTTCCTTTTTATTATTTTTTTATTTATTTAGAAGTTTTCACTCCCTAGTCCACACAGCCTATTTTGAATTCTCTGTTTTTGTGGTGTCACAAAAAAAAAAAACAATGTATTGATGTATATATTTACATATGCATGTACTCATATATATGTTTAGCTCATAAATTTATATATATATATAGCAGTTTAGCTCAAGTTATTCATGCTGAAGGTGTGAGGATTGTTTCATTCGGGACTGTTAGAAATAAGATAACAGTGTTAAAGAAGAAAGGGTTTGCTTTCTAAAAATAACCCCATGCCTTCAAGATTTTAAACACTGAACGTTATACAGTTAAGCTTTCTCAAAAATAGCCGCAGATCAACTAAACACTAGGATGTGTTCAGGTTTTGCACAAAGGTGTTTGTAAAAGATTTGGGTTTGCAGTGCATTAGCTATGTAGGATGTTTGCAAGGGATATGCTGCCACTCATGTTGTCTTTCAACAGAAGGACAATGCACTCATTTTATTTACTGTGTGCTGCTATATATATCACATGGGGGACACAAGAGGTAAGTGTTTTTCTTTGAGAGTAATTTTTCATGGTTTTTCGCTAATATTCTTCAAATCAGAGCAATCTCTTACAGAATGGGCTGACTCAACATCTCACCTTGGTTTCCCCTCCAAGATCAAGGCTGCCTGTATCTAAGAGAAAAAGCAAGGATAGAGTCATCTGTTTTAATCTTGAGCATGCTCCATTATCATTGACCTCCAAGGATTCTTACAGGAGCTGAATAGATAAAAGATGGGATCATGAAAAAAAAATTATGATCATATGATGCCTTTACAGCACCTTCAGCGAGTAGACACATCGCCGTTCACTCAAAATCAATAATATTCCTCGTTACCATTCAGGTTACAATGAAAGCTTCTATGTGTTTGATTTCAAAATCAATAAAATGCACGTCCTGTAAGGGTGAGGCACGAAATACAGTGCTTATTATGTTGGGTAGATTGAGTTTACATACATTAGGTCTTCAATGCCCAATCTCTCATTCACATAGAACAATACATACATTTTACTTTAGATTGTTGCATGAAACATAGCCACACAGTCTATGCCTAGCTAAAAAAAGAACAAAAATTAGAAATTAAATTAACTCAGTTATAACTCTAATCCACACTAATAAACAAGAAAGAGCTCAATAAGGAGTAATGAGGTTTAATAAGAGAGGGAAAACCTTTAAAAAAAAAAAAAAAAAAAAAGGTCCCCAGACTATATACGCACATGTCGAACAGTCTGGCATGTTAGGCTATATATGAACACATTCACATGTTGGTGTGGAAATCAGAAAGCGGTAGAGGTGTGGATAGTTGAAAATAATCTGCGCTCCAGGCAGAAGGGCCTGCTGATTGTGAGTGAGTGAGTCAACGGAGCAGTGGTGGGCAGGCAGGTCGCTCGCACCTCTAATAAGGACAGCTGACAAGCTGATAATCACTGCCCCAAATTAAGCTGCTTCCAGCTTTTGGCCTGCAGGGGTTCTGCACCAGCCATGTTCAGCAGTCTGACAAGCAAATTACAAATGATGTTCCTTTTGGCCCTCATGGGTGGATTAAACATTGAATTTTATTTTAGTGATTGGTTTACAAGTCTCCTCGTCACGTATGTTTTTCCCTCCTGTTCTATGAAGAGCGGGTCTGGAACGGTGTACCACATGATATAAAACTCTAACGTTGTTTAGAAGGGAGTAGTACCAAAGAAATAAAACCGCAAGGGTTCAGCAGAGATGAAAATAGATGAAAACCCAAAGTTTTCGCCACAAGGTTGGCATATGACCTCATCAGCCCAGAGGAGCATCTGAGAAGAAGGTAAAATAATTCCTCAAAGGAAAAAAAAAAAATGCAATGGCACAGAGGGAGGGAAAGGGGAAAGGAGGGGGAGCGGTGTCTCAGTCGAGCCTTTGCCAAGTGCTGGTCCCGGCCTGGACGCCTGTCTGGCAGATGGGACACAGCGTTTGGGTGCCATGTGAAAGATGGCTTGCCAAATGCCGCGCCTCTCCTCTTACGCGCGGCCCTGCTGCTGACAGATTGAAAGCAAATAGGTGGGCGCAATAAACACAGCCACCTGAGAAAGTAGGAGTGAGCTGAACTGCCCTGAGCTGGCCGTGTCTGCTGGCTATGTCACAGACCCAAATTAAAAGACCAATTAAAGTCACATTAGAACACAATCAGACAACACCTGCAGATCACAGTCACATAAAGGACTCATACAACTAAAGAGAACAAACTATAAACAATTTGTTTACATGTTTCCACTGTTTTAAGAGAAACCATGATGTGAAAAGCCATGATCACCAAGGACTAAAGTTGTAATTCTCAAATGCTTTTGTTTCAGTCGCAAAATTACTTATACCCAGTCTTCCATCAGGCTTTGGGTAAAGATGACCAGGTGACTGCAATGTCACGTACAGTCTCTGATTACTGATTACCTGTAGTAATCACTAATGTAATCTGTAACCTAATCGAAAGATTACTATATAAAAGTAACATAATCGGGTTACTTTCTGTTATTTTGGGTTACTTGTATTTTTAAAGCCACATAATTAAATAAAAACAAAGGGTGGTGGTGGCATAGTGGGTAGGATACTTGCCTCTGGACCAAGAGGTCATGGGTTCAAATCCTACCTTGAGCATACCACCACTGGGTTCCTGAGCAAGACCCTTAACCCCAAGTTACAGGGGAGACTGTCCCCTGTAGTTAGGGAACGGAAGTCGCTTTGGATAAAAGTGTCTGCTAAATGCCATAAATGTAAATAAATGCTACATTTGAAAATGTCCTGAAATGTTTTAGAGTTAATAAGGTCTGCAAGTAAACCATTAGTAGGTAAGAGTAATGTAAAATGGCCCCTTATAGTCACACGGGCACACACCACAGCACATAGCGTGAACAACGTGAAATTCTTTCACTGCATTTAACCCATTCACCAAGTGAAGCAGTGGGCTGCCACCAACAGGGGGCACCTAGGGGGGCAGTGTGTGGGGATGGTACCTTGCTCAAGGGTACGTTTACGTTTACGTTTACGTTTATGTTTACAGCATTTAGCAGACGCTCTTATCCAGAGCGACGTACATGAGTGCTTTAGAAGTTCACATCTGTTCTTCATACCTGTAAAGCTATACTTAAATCAGCATCTGCTTTTAACCAAGTTACTGCTAGCTAAGTTACACTCAGTGGTAAGGGTAAGGGTAAGGTAGCTAAGGGTACCTCAGTGGTGCCACTAGGAGTACTGGGATTCAAACCCACAATCTTCTGATCGTAGGGGCAATTCCCTAACCACTGGGCCACCAGTGTTGCATAAATGTTGCATTGTGCATTTTGCTAGGTATAATGTAAAAGCATAGAGAAGACAGCGACATAAGAAGCTCATGAAAACAGTAACTGATCTCAACTTTAGCAAAATACCCCAAATTCAAAGAAGAAATTTAAGGAAATATTCATATTGAATTGAATTATATTGAATGAATTTTGTGCAAGGTAAACTGTGCAGGTTATTATTCTGTAAGCCATCTGGTATTATGTGGACTCACAAATGCACTATATGGACAAAAGTATTGGGACGCCTGACCATTACACCAACAGGGTCTTTAATGACACTGCATTCAAAGGTGTTGGATGGGGTTGAGGTCGGGGCTCTGTGCGGGCCAGTCAAGTTCTTCCACACCCAATTCATCCAACCATGTCTTTATGGACCTTGCTTTGTGTGGAACAGAAAAGGTTCTTCCCCAAACTGTGTCCACAAAGTTAGAAGCATGGCGTTGTCCAAAATGTCTTGGTCTGGTGAAGCATTAAGATTGCCCTTCACTGGAAGTAAGGGGCCTAGCGGCTAGCCCAAACCCTGAAAAACAGGTATGTCACAATACTTTTGTCCATATCGTGTATGTGGCGGTCTGCAGGAACCTCTCAGATATTGCTATAAATGTTTCGGTATAAAAAAAGATTTTGTTAATAATTCTGACCTTTAACAGCTTCGGAACATGATATTTGGAACATTACATATTGAAAGATTGATTTCATTGTTTATGTTTTTTCAAAAACAGTGCAAGGGCTAACAGATATTTGGACGATCTTACTCCTGTCTAACATGAAAAATGTGAACAAACTGAAATACCAGATGTGAGTGATAACATCATTTACTGACATGAAGCAATTATTTTTCTGCTGGCTAAAAACCCAAGAGTGAATATATAAAACCCGAGTGATATACTGCTATTTTCCATGCACTGTCAGTAACCAACTGGTGGAGCACAGATAACAGCATATTATTATTATTTATTATAACTTGAAAACTGATACACATGACTAAGTGGAGTTTATACGTGTCAGTGTCTATCAGTGTGGAAAACATTTCTAAAGACAAAAGCAGATTTTTAATTTATGTCCTGCCGCTCTCTGATAAAATAGAACTGGTGGAACCTTTAAATGCAATGTTTTTACATGTGGTCAGCTTTAGAACGTCATAACTTTGTTTCTAACTGTGATATCGTACAAATTCAAAAAGTAAAATGGTTGTCAGGGTTATTTTTTATAGAAAAAACTTTAAATCCAGAAACTTCAAGCAGCAGTGTGTGTGGGGACGGTATCTTGCTCAAGGGTACCTCAGTGATGACACCAGCAGTCCTGGGATTCGACCCCACGACCTTCTGATCGCATGGGCAACTCCCTAACCACCAGGCCACCAGCTGCCCCAAGACAATCAAGTACCATGTTCTTTACCTTATGTTGCAACCTAACAATTTTGTTTGTTTGTTTTTTTTGTATGTAACTTAAAGCTACCTCTACGTATTTAAGCCACAGCTGCCATAAACTGTGTTGAACAGGAAAGTGAAAGTACTTGACTGTTAAGTTAGCAGTAACATCACAATGCAAATCCCCTTGGGATGCTATAGGAATTTTTCATTAGTGTAATAGTTGTCATTAGGTTTAGATCATGGAGAATATCGTACTGCCTTTTTCTGTATACCTTCACGTGTATTCTGTTCTACTGTTCTCGAATCAGGCAGGATGTGTCCAGGTCTTTGTCTTCTCTAGTGGTCTCAACTATAACACTTTCAACACTGACCAACACAAAGACCAAAAGTGAACCTTTATGGTTTAAGCTGCATATCATGCACAATTGTTTTTCCTTTTGCTAGGTACCGCGATAATGAGAAAGGTATACATAGGAAAAGGGACAGCTAGGAAAAGCAGCATCTCAGTCTATCAAAAAGAGAAAAAAGTGTTATTTCTCCATTCTTTTTCTCTATGTAAACAGAAGGAGAATGCTGGACAGAGATGCTAGATAGAAGTAATCTAAAAGCAGATGGTGCAAAGGTTCATCAGATCAGAGCTGCACTGCTTTACTCAATGTCGTGTCTGTAGAGCTAAGCCACCTGTGGTCAGTGGGGTGCTTTTAATTTAGACCTGAAAGCCCCATAGATCTTAAGCTGAGAGTGCCTTTGAGCTCAAGTCTCTGCATGTGTTTCAATGCAGAATGTGTCAGGAGCTTGGATTCCATGCTGGAATCATCTAGCAGATGGGAAGAGTTGAGGCTATGGGACTGACCTAGACCTAAACGTGTCCAAAATCGTGGATAAACGTGATTTATTTAGGACAATAAAACAATTGTCAAACTTAGAAAATGAGATCTGACTAACTATATCGCATCTTATTCCTGTTGGTTTGCTGCTGACATATGACATAATTTTAAGCTTCAAACAGTATAATAACACAAGCAAAGCAGTCAACTTGAGGACAGAAGATGGAAAGCTTAAATTTACATTAACAGCATTTGGCAGAAAACATATCCTTCACACTAGTTAATTTAGACTTAAATTAAGTCTAGCCAAGTAAGGATCCTGCCAGATTACAAGAATACAGAGAAGACGGATTGTTTGTTTGTTGTTGTTTTTTTAATGTTAAGTGAAGTCTGTGTTAGTTAAGGGCATGAACGTGTAGCTGTTATCGTAAAATCCTAGGTCATTTGGTAATAATTAAAATAAACACATTTCAGACGCCCTTTTATATTTGTTTTTAAAGAATATGCAACACAAGGGCATAACAAATCTAGACACATCGAGATACACAGGTATTTAAAGCATGGAAAACTCATTAACACTATTGTGAACATCTTCAAAGTTAGATCTGCAGTGGCAAATAATTGGGGGAAGAAAGACTTTCATAAATCTCTCTTCTTATTGTTCAAGGAAAATAGGTCAATGGGGTCTGACAAGCTGCCTAAATATAAACTTACAAAAAAGTGAAGCTTCTTCTGATATCAAGCCATTAGCGGTTTCTTGACAAGGGCACAACCAAGGGGGACGTCCGCCTGCTGAGCCAATTCAAGAGATGGAAAAACATCAGCTAGCAGCACTGGTTACAGGTCCATCTCACCAAGCGCGCCCTGTTTTGCATACTGTAACTACTTAGCAGGCTGTGAAATGGGAAAAAAGCATGGTTTGTTTGTCATTCTGCCGATTTATTAGAGGTATTTCTGAGGATCTGTGCATATGTGGTCTCGAGTATTGACTTAATTAAAGCGAGACCTCAGTGGATGGTCCCTTATGAGCTAGAGTGTGTCCCTCAGCCTCCACGGACATACCAAGGACTTTAATCAACCAGCAGCTGGACACCCTCATCCCTCAAAAAAAGAAAAAAATGAAGCAGAGAGAAACTTTGAAGACAGCAGAGCAGAGACTGACCTCACTCTAGTCACACATTATAACTCATAGGATCAAACTTTAGACATTATCTTCCACTTGCTGGAAGCTGGACCGAGGGCTTATTCTGAATTAGCATCTCATCATGGCATTTCCATTTAAAGAGCCATTTAAATGAACTATTTGTTGCTAAAGGCAACTATTCTCCAAGGTGTTCTGTATTTCATGACTGCCGTTGCTCAGTCCCTGCTATGCAGGCTTGCCATCTCCTCGTTTGCCTCTAGTGCGGATGAAGACAAATGTGATGGAGGCCGGCACACCCTCAGGAAACATGATTTCTGTTTTCCAGCTGAGAATCAATATGCCAACAGATAAGTGTAATAAATTGCCTTTCAAACATTATACACCTTCACCCAATCCCAACGGCTAAGCTGACATGATTAATGTTCTTACACGCATATTCTAATGTTTTATTCAATTTCAAACCTTGTCATACCTGAGTATGTGCCTTCGGTTCTGTTTCCAGGTATGACAGACTATATTTAGTGATGAGAGTTTGCTTCTCCTTCAGTCTCTTTTTGGTCCATTATTATGACTAATGCAGAGTTGGCTGCAGTGCTGGCAAGATTTTCAACCAAAGGACATCTTTTTGTCATCGTATTGTCTTTGTCAGTTAAAAAAAGACCTTTTTAAGAAGCTTGCTATTCCAATGTGGAATTCCAGGGCTGTGGTTGGCAGCTTTGAAGTGAATTATGGTAAAATAGAAAAGTCTGGTAGACTTTAACTAAAGTCAGTCAGAGCAATGCAGCTGAATTAGCAGATCTTATGATAGCCCAGAGTGTGAATGAAGCACAGCAGAGCACAAAAATCCATTTCACACATCGTTCATTCACTCCTGTAGAGAAAGTTATCACCTTGCCTCTCCATCTTCACAGTCTCACAAATGTTATGCTCGGAGCCTGGTGATATGACCTAAAATCATTAAATTTATACACACAGCTAGCAAGAATGTTCTTTACATTTGAAAACAGGGTGAGAATTTTATTTTGGCCAAAAATTAGTGCATAACAACTCAATTCCAGGCAGAGAACATTAGCCTGCCAGTTATATTTTTATATCTAGCCCAAGCTGGGCGGCATGCAAATTTGACCAAGCATGTCATCCAGCTTATTTAATGGTAGGGGAAATGATACATAAATATATACATTTGATGAATGTACATAGGTATTGTAAGCATTAAATTTATGTCTCTAACTGTCTTACTATGGGATCCATGATTTCTTACACGTAATACCTTTCACATCATACATCATGCTGAGTTGGTCTCAAATGACATGCAATGTAACCTTTTTAACGATAAAGTCATTCATTTTAGTGAAAGTTAGCTGAACTCATACAGGCCTTAGCTTCAATGTTCCTTCCAAAGCCTTATGCGCAAAACACATACTGTGAAGGCTAGAAAACCTGAATGCTGATGCTAATTCAGTTGTAATCAACTGTCACAAATAAAATGATTGAACAAGTAAATAACGACGCAACTGATTAGCTGGTCAATGTCAGCAAACACAAATGCTCACTGACGATACCTTAGTCCACCAGCAGGTGTATTTCATAGGCTACATTACAAGTACATTATTTGGCCACTCTGTGACATTAGTTTCACAGTTGAGAATGAAATGAGCTTCTCAAGCATATCCTGAGGAAGGCTGACACCCTGCTTTAATTTCCTTAGCTCTCTCCAGTGCTGATGTTTTCAGTTTTGGTTTGTTTTGGCTGTAATAGATAGTGGCAAAATTGTAAATTTGGTGTTACTCCTAAATTGTTCTAATGAGCAAACCAGCTGTCACAGTGGATGTTATCAGAGCTCAGGTTTGGAGTGCATTAGCTGTCTAGGTCTCAGCTGCCTGTTGTGCTCTGTAGACATACAACACGATGGACAGGCAAGTGGATGAACGGTTGAATGCTGGTGGTCCACATAATTTGCTTTGTCTCATGTTAACAGGTCCTGGGGCAGCCACAGAAACCCCCCCAGCATATATTTTATTGACAGTTGCTGGAATTTGCCGAACGCCAAATATTACAAAGAGTTTTCTGCCTTCAAATTACTGACCACACATTTAACTCACCATACTTTGAGCTCCAGTATTACCAGTATCTTTAGAACATAAGGAGATCATAACAACAATTAAGTAAGAAACGAATGTAGACTTTGAGTAGTACAAAACTTATAAAGACAAAATTATCATTTCAACATAGTACTATAGACAGCTTATCAACACAAACACACACACATAGGCACACACACACACGCACGCACGCACGCACGCACGCACGCACACACACACACACACACACACACACACACACACACAAACACAAAAGCACAAACACACAACACACACGCACACAAACACACACAGAAACTTGAAGGATTGATTTAAAGAAATCTGTTGTATTGTTTAGCCTGGAACCAAGTGTTAGAGTGATCACAGTAAGGGAGTAATTCTGATTCTTCATCTGGAGGGCAATAAAAGAAGCATTACCAGTCTTGAAGTCAAACACTGGAGGGTAAGGACTTGCTTTTGGGGAAAGAAAGTGACATGGTGCATTTGTCACACAGTGTTTCCTTTTGTCTCTGGTGATTAGGAGATGCTGAGGGCATGGTTTGGTCTGCCTTGCACACAGCTCAAAGTGAGAGGGCAGTACGCAGCCCCATGACACCTGCTCATGACACACGCGCACACACACACACGTGCACACACACAGACGCACATGCACACACACCTAAATTAATTCCCTTAAAGATCAGATAAATAAGGAGTATTTTTTGCATTACAATTTGCATTCATTTAAAGATAATATTAAGGATCTGAGCTGCCTCTATGAAAGGTGCTACATAAAAAATTCTCCTTTGTCTTCTATTATTATTATTAAAATTATTATTATTGTTGTTATTATTATTATTAGTAGTAGTAGTGTTAGAAACTGGGCTTTGTTTTTAGAATATTCATTCAACTGGAAAGTCAGCTCAATATTCTGATTTAGATATTAGATTTTTTTAAACAACTAAGAGGAAAAACAATGTATAAGAAATAAAAACTAGTCTTTAAAATGACCTTAAAGGTCATGTGTGAAGCATATTTTCAGCACTGTTCTACAGAGTGCTGGACAACAGAACATAGGCTCTGACTTGGACTGCTATTCCTGGCTCAGCCCAGCAACCCACTGACCTGGCAAGCAACAAGTATCAGGTGGACCCAATGATTTAATCAGGATTATTCAGAAGCTAATCTGTCCTCACATTTGTACCAAGCCAGTGATGCCCACACAAGGAGATGAATGGTGCTACATCTCTAGAACACATATGTGGATTTGTACGACATTAATCTAGCACATCTGAATAAGTTTTATATTAAATTAACAGTGGTTACAAAAGTAGTTAACCTCCAAAACACATTTGGATTACAACAATAGTCCTACACTATGCTATCAGTATTGTGTAGTGTGTACTGCAAATTGAAAACATAATTTTAAAGCCAAAATAATATTCCTCTGCATATTTTGTGAAAGTAAAACAAAAAACAGCAATGTTTTACTGAGGTATTCAAACCCCAATATTCCTGATAAGATATAAGCAAGATAAGATATAGAAAGAATTTCCATGATTTGGTCAACATTCAAAATGCTATGTGTGGTGCAAACCTAACAATCTCTATGATTCAATAAATATCCATCCTAAAGTGCAGTATGGTGGTGGAAGTATTATACTATGGAGATGCTTTTGATCGGTAAGCATCTTGTTAAAATTGAAAAAACAACAGACGAAGCAAACTACTGGAATATGCTTCATGTTTCAGCCTGCCAAGAAACTGAAGCAAGACTGGAATGGCCTAAACAAAACCCCTGACCTCTAACTTGCCTCTGAGTGAAGTGCACTGTCCTGTATCACACACAGTGAAATGCCATGGAAACAGGAAAGTTTGTTGTCCAGCTTTGCCTTCCTGCAGTTTGTAAACAAGATGCCCTACACTTGAGACTGAATGAGTTACAGTGAGATGCTTAATGCAGAAAGCTTCTGATTTTCTTTATAAGCAACATTTGTTTATCAGATACCCCTGCTCTGATAATGCTATTTTTCACTAGCACTACTATGGTATTTTCAGTTGCGCCACACTAACAGTGGTGCACTTGAAGTTTTATAGCCATGAACATGAGCATTTAACGTCTATAACAGGCATTCAGGTGATATTTGTACAGTGTATGTCGCTGTTTGACAGATTTCTTTAGAAACATGAAGTTATATTTGACCTTAAGTTTTTGAATATAACTGAGTGAACATGTTGGGTATTAGCTGACCTGGTCAGATATCTGTTATCCTCTATTCAAGTACATGAAACAAAGTATAAATCTGCTGTGAAATATAATAACATCTTGTCATTAGTTATGTGTAAGAGTGATGTGAGCTACTGATGCTGCAGGTAGTAAATGCTGTTGCAGTCTTTGGCCTCCCTTAGCTGTTGGCTTTAATTAGTGTCTCCATCATCATCAGGGGAATCGCACACTAAATCTCTCCACTCTTTAGAGTCCACAACATAACTCGCAGTAGGATCATAATTACCGCTGTTGACTTTATGCCGTGCCCCTGATGATCATTTCCTTGGCGATGAGCATCACTAACAAGCTGCGTTAATGAAGTGTCAGTGGGCCTCCTGCAAAACATGATTTGATAATTGATATAAAGATTCTTCACTGGAATTATTTCATTTAAATCACTACATTAATATTTCCAATTGAGATAACAGCTCTTAACAGAAAAGTCAAATGTATTCCACAGGTGAAGAATCTAAAAAACTTGAATTCACAGGTTAACACATATGATCATGTTTTTTAAATACGAGGATAATATTTACATTTCTACTCATTTATATTGGATGTGTGAGGGGAAGGGCAAACTCCCTATTGATACCATTCAAAAGAAACATTGTACAAATAGGTGAATGTTGGTCATTCAGTGTTTCTTTCAGTGGAGTCAAAAGGCAAAATCTCTTGTCACCTTGCTGACCATTTAAACATCAGTCATCAGTCATTTAAACATCAGCCAATGTGACTGTGGTGCATGCAAACAAATACACAGAGCTCAGTTTGCACTGAGTGCTCTCAATCCGAGGATAGGGGCAGTGGCAAGGTGACAGGGGGTATCTTTGTGTCCAGCTATGTTGACCAGCTTGGACGGAGCTCAGTTTGTATGACTGAAAAATAAATAAATTAAAAAAAACAGGCTGAGCGCAATATGCAATTATCGAAACCCTGCCCCCTCAACTAAAACATCCAAGAGCTTCCTGCCCTTCAAAATGATGGATAGAAATTCATCTAATGTGGCCCGCTAAGCAATTAAATCTGTGGGACAATGACACTGCTGCAATGTCATACATGCACAATCTCTCTCCCTCTCATACACACACATACACGCTTCCACACAAAACTGTCATGATCATTCATGTATTTATTTGTAGGCTTGATTAAATACAGTAACAAAACGCTTGTGACTAATCTCAGCATTCAATGACTATAAAGGATACGCAGTTGCTAGTACACACTTTGTTCTGTCTAAAACGAAGGAGTAAACGAAAGCTATGTTTATGAGGTCAAAACAGTGATGAAGTATTCAAGAAGTGTTCTTCTAGTGAGTAAATCATGGCATTATCTGAAGGAGGAAGGGTCCTTAGTCTTCTCACGAATTGGAGGACCAGATGGCAAAGATAGTAAATCTGTGCTTGATTTCCTCATCATTCCGTGTGCAGGCAGGTACATTTGGGCATGCATGTCCTCTGATCTGTATAGTGTTTGTTCATTGTCAGATGTTGGAGGTGGGATAGTGTCCCTGATTTACAAGTATCATGGCTCAGTGCCTAAGAGCCTGATGGTAGCCATTCGTCCATTTCCCATTGAGCAGAGGACCAAATCAAGATTGGGATTGGCTGTCAGGGCTGTCAGGCTGAAGGATGAGAGGAGATGGGATCCGTGTCTCAGTCTGGCCTTTGACTGATGGACTGAGTGAACGTGTGGAGCAAGGTACTTTGAACTAGTCTTAACACGGCTGTCTGAATGCCAGGAACTGCATCTCCTTTGAGGAATAGGCGGCACAAAGCCTTGGATACTTTGATATGTAGCCGCCCTTTGGTTCCTCAACATGACCGGATAAGCAGCTAATACCGGCAGACTTCTCATTAGACGAAGAACTCTGATTGTAGTTTGTTATCACAGGTCTTTGTTTCTGAGAACGGAAAGTAGGTTTGGTGTGTTTGCTGGAAGCAGCTTTTCTTCCTTCTTCCTCAGCTTGACCTGAAGCAAATCCTCTGAAGAGAGCAGATGGCTGCTTTTCTGATGTGTGTGTGTGTGTGTGTGTGTGTGTGTGTGTGTGTGTGTGTGTGTGTGTGTGTGTGTGTGTGTGTGTGTG